>NMRB01001036.1:149672-170722 GCA_002633025.1 Notospermus geniculatus | reverse complement strand
CCCCCCCCCCCCCCCAACTACTCAAATGACACGTCGGAAGCGCTTATGGAAGTCAGCACTAGGCTTAAAATTCACAGATAAGCATGAATTAATTAATGACAAGTGGTTACCATCTCAACATGCATGCCGTTAATACAATCACAAAAAACAGTTTGGAGAAATTGGTACATGTAGTTTGCAAAATACAGAGAAGGCAGCAGTATTAGACACCAAGACAAAAAAATGGCGTTCTGCATTTCCTTTCCAACCATGCTTAAATGAAAAAAATTGCACAAATTCACCATACTGGGAAATCACACTGGGTATTGTCATTGAAAGAAAAAGATGATGAAAACATCTATTTACTTGACAGCATGTATCATAAAGATGCTCTCACAGCATCACTTGAAGTGCAACTGGTTCAAATCTATTAGCCAAACTTTAGAAAACAGGATTTCATTCCAGTGACAATACCATCTGTACAAAGGCAAAATAATTATCATGACTGCGGTGTACATGTATTTTCTATTGCATTTTTGGTGGAATTTTGTTTTTATGGCCTATAGGCCTCGATGCTGCTATTATTGCTCAGTTTGATTCACTGAAACTGCGAACTCATCTTTTGTCATGTATTGAAAATGAACTATTTTCCCTTTTCCCAAGTTAGGTTGTGTCACCAGCAACAACGTCAAAGGGCACACTGATCGCATTTTCCTCAGCTGCCCCTGTCGAAGACCTGACTGCTGGCAAACAACAATGCCCCAATATGAACATCCGACATGCAACACATGGTATCACTTAGACTGTGCACATTTGGCAAATCGTACACCCAACAAATCGATGGTATGGTTCTGTCAAAACCACTGATTTTGTCAGTGTGCAATTTCAATGACTGCTGATATAGGGCCAACTTATTTGAGATTATCAAATTTATTATTAAGATAATTCTTACTGTTTCTTTCTGTTTATCTTGAAGGGGAAACTGCTATCAGCTCCAAAGTGATATAGACATCCTGGAGGACTGGTCGAGGAAATGGCAGATCGAGTTTAACCCCTTAAAATGCGTACTGTTGCGACTAGGAAACTATCCATACCCTTTTTCATACACTATAAATGGGACAGCTATTGCCAGGAAGGAAGAAACGAAAAATCTGGGAGTGATTGTACAGGATGATTTACATGTAGGTTCACATGTAACAGATATAACATCTAAGGCTACAAGAATTAGCTTCACAATCAAAAGAGTATTCCAACATCTCAACTGGCGTACTGGGGTACAGCTGTATAAAGCAATGGTTAGACCGATTCTAGAATACGCATCATGTGCTTGGGCGCGAATGTTCAACAGGGATATGGACGCAATTGAGAAAGTACAGAGGCGGTTTACCAAGCTCCTAGACGGCATGAAAGAGCTGAGCTACTTAGAAAGACTGAAAAAGTTGCCTCTCTTCAGCATGAGTCACAGGAGACTAAGAGGTGACCTCATAGAGATGTATAAAATTACTCATTTTACAGATATGGCGCAACACCTCCTTATAAGGAATCACCCAGGCACGAGAGGCCACGAGTAGGCTACAAACTTCGCATCTGCAGATCAAGAACATCAGTCAGTAGGAATCAATTTTTTAACGGAGTGTCCTCAGCATGGAATAGCCTTCCTGCAAACGTAGTCAATGCAAAGACTGTTGACTCTTTCAAAAGAGGTTTATATACAATGTGGAAAGACAGCCCGATTCGTTATGCTGTATAAATTATCACTTACGCTGTGGGAAGACAGCCAGGACCCATATTCATAAAACCCTGCTAGGCTTAGTTACCTGCTAAAGTGCCTAGTTTGTACAGGCCAATGTACACAACTAGCAGCCAACTAAGCTAGCAATGTTTTATGAATATGGGCCCTGGTTTGTTATGTTACAGAATTTACCATTTACATTTGAACGCAGCTTATGATCAGCACGATAACTTAATATCATCAGTTCTTTCTTTCCTTTCAGAGCCTCTGCTACTACAGACGACCACAAGAGGTTTAACAAGGATTAAAGCGTAATTGTTATATTTGTATTATTTTCTTCCTTCAAACTTTTGCAGACATGGCAATGTACATGTATAAAGAACCCTTTATTGATACCGATCTAGATTATGATGATGACTCTGATAATTCATCATTCCCCAGCGGAACTACCCAAGAGGAATCGGAATCAGATATTGATTGAGAGGTGCAAACTAATGTTGAAGCTGATGATAAAAGAATAGTTGTGATGGGTGATACTGAGTTTGCAGTCACGAATATCCATCCTGAAGATGCAGTCGAGTATGTGATAGAGATGGTGCCCGTAGGCAGATCATTGGGGTCAATATGTCCGGTTTGCCCTCAGGTACACCGACGGCTCAAAAGGCATGTTGTAAGACATCACCTGCCTTGCTTGGTACGTGATACCCCCACACAAGCTTGCTGGATATGCAATGTACAGTGCGGACCTATATTTTTATTGAAACGGTATCACTCTCACATGGTCATGTCAGATGACATCTTAACCCTTTCGCTGCAGAAGATACATGGATTGCTACATGGTTTGAGGGAGTTCCTGGGGGTTGTGAACCTGAATGGTGTGCTCAGGACTGTCATAGATAACAACTGGTATCCAGTCTCCTCGACAGATTACTCAGATTACAATTCTCCCTTCCTACCTGTGGAGCAAGACTGGATGAGGCAGTACGAGTTCCACTCCTGTCCAGACTACAGTCTAGTCCCTACACCATCTTTACACCTTCGCCACCGAACAGAGTGATTTGCATAGTCCATTGGAGGATCCTCTCTGAGATCCTAGCTAGACTTCCTGCCTCTTCCGTGGATATGTTGAAGCGCTTATAAGACTCAAACGAGGCTCACCTAGCAGCTCACTCAGGCGGGTAGTAGCTTATGTAGGCCCCTATATAACCTTACGTAGTTTATGTATATATGTATGGTATTGCATCACAAATTATTTAAAGCGATGTGTCAGCCAAAAAATTTGAAATCAAAAGGGGACGAATCTTTGTTTACAAACACTCATTTCCTGCATTCTGACTGGCTGTGAGGGCAATGTTTACAAACATCATCCTTCTGTTTACAAAACGACTGTCGATTCGCTTTAAAAAAATTTAAAAATAAAAAAACTGCCACTGGAGGGTTCATCCAGCTTTCAATACATCATAAAGTAACAAAAATGTGGTTCATCTTTTATCATGCTACAGCAATTTCAAATAAGCCTTCTCCGAACACATCAATAGGGTATGCTCCACAGCAAACAGCGTGCTTTATACCATCAAGAGAACTTTTTCTAACATCAATACGAGATCATTTTGCCTACTCTATAAAGCACTTGTTCGCCCACACCTCGAATATGCCCAGGAAGTTTGGTCACCTCTGTGGAAATATGACCAAAATAAGCTAGAGTGAGTTCAACGAAGAGCAATAAAACTTGTCTCTTCTGTAAGGAACCTTAATTACGAGGATAGGGCCAAGGCTTAGCTCTCCCAACCCTTCCATTTCGGAGAACAAGAGGCGATATGATATCGATGTTCAAGATTTCCATGGTCATGTAGTTACATCACTCCCAATCCCATTTTGTGAAAATACTCAACTCTGTGGTCACCCCTTTAAGCTTGCGCCGATTAGAGCCACAGACCAGAGGCGTAGCAATGTAGCAATGTCACAAACAGGATTGTTAGGGCTTGTAATTCCTTGCCTGAGGCAGTAGTCTGCCCACCATCCGTGAATGCCTTTAAATCAAGAGTTGACAAGTACTGGGCAAATAGCAATACAAATCCCCCTTACATTTATAGATGGTAGTGCATCAATCGTTCTTAACTCTTACTCTTCCAGATGGCATATGGTGGGGAGCCTATAATAGACACGGACCTTGATTATGAAGATGATGAATCCGACTCCATCCGATCAGGTACCACCCAAGAGGAGTCCGACTCGGACATGGAGTAATCAAGACGAGCCAACTGAGCAACAATCAGATTCGACGTTAGTTGTGCTGGGTGACCACCATTTCCAGGTTCAGAATGTGCACCCGGACGACTCAGGTTCAGTAAACAGTGTAATGGTGCCGGTTGGGCATCCTGTTGGGTCCATTTGTCCAATCTGCCCCGAAATACACATAAGATTAAAGTGTCATGTAAATGTTTCTCACCGTGGTATATCGCTGGCCATTCAGCCTGTTGGCGATGTTACACACAATGTGGCTCGGTGTGCAGAACAAATTTCATCCACACACATATGACACAGTGGGTTTTAACCATAAAGAAGTCAGAAAAAATTCTAATGGCATGAAACCAATGAGATGTACTCCAGAACGTGGCCTAGAATACATATATGAAAACCGGAAAAAAATCTGTTGGGAAATTTTTGTGAAATATGTGTTTTTCGAATTCATGTACATTTTCCTGTACATTTATGTACATACAAAGTATATGGCAAAGTCCTACCCGTAGTTTCTATTTTCAGCACATTTTACATTAGATTACACTTTTATGGGATTCTCCATGGCGCATTTGATAGAAACCACCCAGATATATTTTAACAGATGAAATATCAAATCCCCAAAATTGGGTAGTTTGTCCCACAAAATTCAATATTAGGTCCTAAGTCCAATAATAAGGGGCTAAAACAACCCCGGTAACAATTTGATATTTTATCACCTGGAATTAATTACGGTAATTTCCACCATGGAGAACCCTGTAAAAGTGAAATCGACTGCAAAATGTCCTGAAAATGGAAACTACGGGAAGGAATAGTCATATACTTTGTACATACATAAACATGATAAATGTACAGGAAAATGTACATGAATTTGAAAAACACATATTTCACAAAATTTTCCCAACAGATTTTTTTCCGGTTTTCATATATGTATTCTAGGCCACGTTCTGGAGTACATCCCATTGGTTTCATGCCATTAGAATTTTTTCTGACTTCTTTATGGTTAAAACCCACTGTGATGAGTTACCGCCACAGTTACTTCTTGCAACATGACAGGAGAAGGTTCACTATTTGCTGTGTGGATTAGTTGACTACTTCCAAGTTAACAACCTTAATGGGCATCACGAGTTAGGTCTGTCTGAAGGATGGTATCCCGTTCCTGCCCCGCATCTAACTGGCTACAGCTCACCGTTTCTTCCTATCGAACAGTGTTGGATGCAAGAATACGAAGCCCTGCACAGTGCAGATTAAAACCCCAATACATTGTTCTATCCATCACCGCCAAACAGGACCATATGTTTACTTCACTGGAGGATTATGTCAGAGTTATTTGCTCGCTTGCCGCCAGACTGGGCAGAATTATTTCACTACTATTATTTGTTATAATGGATTCACTGACATTTGGACTAGTTATAACCCTAACGATGGTGGGTTATCTTGATTTTGTTGTTCCATATCCAGCAACCCAGCACCAATGCGGGTACATACTTGTGTGGATTGCATTATTTCGTATGTCATAACCCGAACTACGGTGGGTTACGAGAATACCTCGCTCTTTATTGTGCGACCAGGTTATTTTTGCGGGTAGATTCTTTTGTAAACTCTTGTAAATTGTGCATATTTGTATGGCGCCCTGCTTTAAGCGGTTTATAAACATTAGTCAACGTGTTTTATGTATATCCAATCAGTCAATCGGTCAATCAAGATATTTCTACATTTACTAGCCAAACGGATTATTATTATTGACTAGCATGGTACCCGTGGCGAGCACATTCACAGGATGCATGTGGCCAGAGGATGGCATTTTGCTGGGCGTCTCTGTGTGGGGGAGCCAACTCCTAGAGGGGGCCAACTCCTCGGACAATAATCTAGGCCTATGGGAAGCAGATGGCAGCAGTTTTTATGTGTTGAAGTTCCTATTTTCTGATCACCCTGCCTGGTTGAAGACAATGCATTATATCTGGTTCCGTTGGCCACCGTGTAGATGGTGTTGCTTACGCAGCGCCATCTACACGGTGGCCAGCAGAACCAGGCTAGTGGGCATTGCAAATCATTGGAAGTTTCTTCGTGCATTTTATTCGCTTAAGGGTAAAAAAATGTAATGCCACCCGCTTAAGGGCCACCCCCATGTCATTCTCAACACTTTCTGTGAAAATGGTGCCATTTTGATCTGAAACAACGGAGGAGTTCGTGTTCGAAGTTAATGTGCCACCGTCAATTATAATATAGATTCATTGCTGCTGAAAGTATTCAAAACTAACCTTAACATCTTTATACATTTCTAATTTCATCTGCATCACGAGTTTGTTGATTGTGCACCTCAGTTACCCATTTCCCTCTTCCACATCACACCACGTTTACTTTAGACTGGTTCCTGTCTTTGGCTGCACTCACGTTCCGCTATTCAAAGACAGGCACGGGGTACCAGTGTTATGACGTCACGAGCTATATTTGTTCGGGGAAAACCCTTTCCGTTATCCAAGATGGCGCTGTGGTATTTCGTGGTAAGTGAACAATTTGGTGGAAGCCGAAGCAGTTTGAGAGTCTCAGAAGTGGATTACATCGTATTTCGGAGAATTTTCATGGCTGTATTGAGTTGCACACACACCAGGCACAAATTCTGAGTACTTTCTAGGTGTTGAACAGGCCTTGTGGACTAGGGGACCTATCCTCTCACAAAACCCTGTTTGTTGGCCGTCTCCTGATAGTAGGCCGACTCCTATGCACAGATGCATGCTGCTCAGTGTTACCGGTCTGCATCTCATAGCCACGATCTGTCAAATGGCACAGCTCTCAGTAGGAACACGTGGATCTGATCTAATTTTAGTTACAAACATTGCGCAAAAAGCTGCGCAATAGCGATGCGCAGGGAGGGTGCGCAGTGGCGTGGACAGGAATTCCTGTCAAAATGGCTGCCCCGTGCCTTTCTTTGTATAGCGGAACGTGAGCGCCAGCGGGAGTGCAGCGGCAAAGACGGGAACCAGTCTACGTTTACTTTACCATCAAACAGTTAAATGGCAACTATTATTGTAATTACACTGCTAATTCATTACTTCTTTCCCACCTCATTCCAGTTATCTGCACCCTGATGAATTTATTAACCTATAGGCACTGATCTGGGTTCACAACCAAAGGAGTGAACAGCCACCAAGTTTAACTAGACTGAAGCCTATCTACAGATACTCACCACACCCAAAGGATTGGTAGTATCTGCACTTACAAGTGAAGCAGGTAGGACACATGTATAAAATTTCTTGCACTTATACACAGCTACACGTGTACAAAAAAACATTGACGCATGCGCATACATTTCAACAGTTAATGAACTCGCAAAGGTCCAAATTGGGCGATGAAGCGATGATTATGATTATGATTATGACAATACACTCGTTATACCGCCACTGGCGATATAACGAGAGTGGACTGTATATATACTGTCAACATAAAGTGTGGATCAGAGGCCTCACGGACCACTACACTGTTCCCATCAAGATCTCCAGTCAACACTATTATACATAGAAAATGAGTGCGACACCTTGTTGAAGATCAACTGTTTATTGGTCCGAGGACCCGATACAAGCTTTCGACACTTACTGTGTCTTCATCAGGTATGAAAACTTTTGGAAATGGTATGCTATATACAGAGTAGCAAATGTAAATACAGGGATTAGCAAGAGGAATTATAAACATGCGAATTCAAAAAGAATTCAAAAAGAGGTGTGAGCAGAGGAGATTGTAGTAATCACAAGTATAATCAGAACTTATAGTGGGACAAGAATCCACTGTCTCGGTTCAGTCCGTTGTTTAAACAGTCAAATTTATCAATAGCTTGTATCGGGTCCTCGGACCAATAAACAGTTGATCTTCAACAAGGTGTCGCACTCATTTTCTATGTATTTCAACAATTAGATCAACACGGCAACATACTACCAACACTATTATATATTACTTTATCCTCGCCTCTAAGAGGTCCATCATTAATGTCCAGAAAGTGAACCTTCTAGGCAAGTTTAGGCATTGCCAGGTCATTGTGAGTACAATATTTCCACAAAATTCCTCCTGATTGGCCGAACAAAGAACGAAGCACCGGCGCCAATTATGGAATGGAACAAAGGCATAAATCATGAGTACTCTGGACTGACCTCTTAGAGAGGCGAGCTTATTTACGCTGAATGGGTCAATGTCGTCCTGGGTATACCTTATGTTTACCCAGGATTATCCTGGGTAATCATTTTCTTTACCCAGGATCATCCTGGGTAAACATAAGGATCCTTAACTTTACCCAGCTTGGGAGTTCCCGCCGAATCATGCTGTACGTGCGTCTCTTTCGGCAGAGAACATGCAGTAGGATCATTGCTAAAAAGGGCTGAAAATTACCGCTATACCTCCTCCGGGGTTTGCAATAGGAAGACAAGACCAATCCCTACAACTTTTTAAAAGGAACCGATAGTAAATTCTCAAGGACTTAGGAGCGATAGGCCTAGGTAGAACATGTATGATCCGTGTGCATTTCGTCATTTTCATGAATTTACGTTTTGCAGAACATGCAGTACGATCATAACTCGAAAGGGCTGAAAATTACCGCTATACCTGCTCCGGGGTGTGGAATAGGGAGAAAAGATCAATCCCTACAACTTTTCAAAAGGGACCGATAGTAAATTTAGGAGCTTATAACTTAGGAGCTATAGGCCTAGTTTGAGGCCAACCTTCACTTCATGATTTACGCTGAATATCAACCTCACTACACCACGCGGGAACTCCAATCTGGGTAAAGTTAAGGATCCTTATGTTTACCCAGGGCCGTCCTGGGTAAAGAAAAGGATTACCCAGGATGGTCCTGGGTAAACATAAGGTATACCCAGGACGACATTGACCCATTCGGCCTTATTTACTCGTCCGTAACTCAGCTTTTACACCGATTACATTACTTGCGGGACTACTATTGGTGGGCCCATTGCCTGCCATATCCTCATCAGCCTCGAGATGGCAACAACTCCCGCTGTACAATTATAAATACTGTTACACATTTATACTACTAACTTAACGTT
Source organism: Notospermus geniculatus (assembly GCA_002633025.1). Classification (NCBI taxonomy): domain Eukaryota; kingdom Metazoa; phylum Nemertea; class Pilidiophora; order Heteronemertea; family Lineidae; genus Notospermus; species Notospermus geniculatus. The sequence continues at coordinate 161,725 of NMRB01001036.1, read as the reverse complement.
GTGGTACCATCACCTCACCGTTTTCTCATCTTTTACTCAAGGTTATGCTCACAAGTTGCAGTTTTTACAAAGTTAAATCAATTTGACTACTACGTTGTTAATCCCACCATTCTTTCCCTTTGTTCCAGTTATCTGCACTTTGACGTGCCACTATTTTCATAACCAATATGATATATCCCCTTACCCATGAGTTCACAACCACTGGCGTGAACTGAGTACCAATGTCAACTATCTACCACCTGGCAGATACTCACCACAACCTAAGGATTGGTACGTCTTCTGATAAGCTGACAGGTAGGCTAGGATCACACAGCTCAACACAGAAATATATATACATGTATATATATATATATAGACGCATGCGCACGAACTTCAACAGTTCACCAACTCGCAAAGGCCTGAATAGACCATGACCCGATTAATGACTATGACTGTGACTAAGACTCTACGTGTTCGGGGGGAAGAGTGCAAGGGCGGAAAGAAATCAAAAGAATGATTACAGCATCATTTTGTCTGAATATGGAAGGTGACTTTGAAAAGACACTCATCATCGGAAAATGTGTGAAGCCCAGGTGTTGTTTCAAGGGAACAGATTGAGACTGCCTGTCCTGTGGGATTACAACAAGAAAGCCAGGATGACGACCGACATCTTCACGAAATGGGTTACAGGTTTATTTCGTCCAAAGAATGAAACAACAAGGCCGCCACGTCCTTCTAGATCTTCTCGATAACGCTCCAGGACATCCCAATGATCTTCATCTGCATGACGAACGCCCACGTTACAACCACTCGACCAAGGTATCATCAAGCCCGTTAAGTCCCACTACCGAAAACGTTTGTTACAAGCCGTTCTCCCGAAAATGGATAAAGGTGAAGATGTATCGAACATTTCGAAATGTGTCACCGTTCTTGATGCAGCTAACTGGCCGGTTAAGAAAACTGGCCGGTTACGGAATTAGGGGACAACTACTCGATTGGATCCGTGATTTTCTCTCACATCTGAGAGGGGCCACAGATTTTGCGTAGGGCATCTGGACCAAGCTATTACTACCGGTATGTCATAACTGGATTAACGCAGCCGTGAAAGATGTATTCTAAAATACCTTGGTATCTCGTGCGTATGTTTCAAATGGATAATGCATTAGCCTCATTCTGAATGCAGCGGGTCTGGGTGACACAACCAAGACCCGCTCAGTGTAATGGCGTGCGTCCAACATTTCTCGCTTCGAGCATTCAGCGAGGTAGTGCAGCGAATGTCGGCCAGGTGGATACTCAGTGACCTATCCCAACGAGGTTTTGTACCATTAGGTACATTTCCTGCGGATAATCCGTTGAAGAAAGCGCCCTGCGACCTCATTTCGACTCCTGCAGCTTGCTGCTAGCGCTGCACACAGATGTACACGATGTAGGCACGATGTACAGGTTTGTACACACAGTGCGTGATTCACTGATGTCGCGTCATCGACGGAGCGTCCTCCCTGATATCTTAGGCCTATTTATTGCAATCAAACTGCACTGAACCTATGTATACTATGTTTAGTTTGAGGTATTTTAGAATAGAAATTAAACCCTCGGCTTCGGGTCTTGGTTGCGACACCAAACCCGCTCGGGTGGAGCAAAAATTCCGTCCAAACCCTCGGCGAAGCGCCTCGGGTTTGGACTACATTTTAGCTCCACCCTCGCGGGTTTGGTGTCGCAACCAAGACCCTCCGCCTCGGGTTTAATTCCTTAATCCAACACCGTCAAACGTTGTTTCGCAGAAGCCGCTTTGACCGAGGACATCATCGACACTGATCAGGAGGAAGACGTCCTACTGGCTGATCTTGTCGCTCGAGTGCGAGGCCACTTGAATTTGTCTCCTGAAAGTGCCGAAGACAACCGGGAATGCGATGACGAGCTAGCAACGTGTGGCTACAACTCTCGCTGCACAATTATAAATACTGTTACACATTTATACTACTAACTTAACGTTATCGCACCATCAACTCACCGTTTTCTCATCTTTTACTCAAGGTTATGCTCACAAGTTGCAGTTTTTACAAAGCTAAATCAATTTGACTACTACGTTGTTAATCCCACCATTCTTTCCCTGTGTTCCAGTTATCTGCACTTTGACGTGGCACCATTTTCATAACCAATATGATATATCCCCTTACCCCATGGGTTCACAACCATTGGCGTGAACTGAAGAGAAGGCGAGCACAAAAGGATTGGTAAGTCTTCTGATAAGCTGGCAGGTAGGCTAGGATCGCACAGCTCAACACAGAAAATATATATATATATAGACGCATGCGCACGAACTTCAACAGTTCACCAACTCACAAAGGCCTGAATAGACCATGACGCAATTGATGACTATGACTATGACTGAGACTCTACGGGCCGTATGCACCAACGAAGATTATCTTGTACTCAGGGTAGCCACAACTTTTCCATTGTTACATCATGCCCTGGCAAACCTGAACAATTGAAAAAGTTCTGGCTCAACCTGAGTTCAAGATAATCTTACATGTAGTTCGTGCATTCGGCCCTACGTGTTAGGGGAGAAGAATGCAAGGGCGCAAAGAAATCGAAAATGTGCGAAGCCCAGGTGTTTCAAACGAACACATTGAGACTGCCTGTCCTGTGCGATTACAACAAGAAAGCCAGGATGATGATGACCGATATCTTCAAGAAATGGTTACAGGTTTCAACCGAAGAATGAAACACCAAGGCCGCCACGTCCTTCTCGATAATGCTCCAGGACATCCCAACGATCTTCATCTGTATGACGAACGTCCAAGTTACAACCGCTCGACCAAAGGTATCATCAAGTCGTTAAGTCGCACTACCGAAAACGTTTGTTACAAGCCGTTCTCTATGGGCGGTTATAAGTGCAAAAAAGAGACGTCGAAACGAGAACAAAGACAACGAAACGAGAACAAAGAGGTTGCGAAACGAGAACAAACAACCATGCAGAAGACATGCAGAGACGCACGTACAGCATGATTCGGCGGGAACTCCCAAGCTGGGTAAAGTTAAGGATCCTTATGTTTACCCAGGATGATCCTGGGTAAAGACAATGATTACCCAGGATAATCCTGGGTAAACATAAGGTATACCCAGGACGACATTGACCCATTCAGCGATAGTAGGTCATCGGCATGAATAATATCGCAACACTGTACTTGAAACAACAGCTTTATCAACAGCGCGGTCCAATAGGAGCAGCCAGCCACGCATATTGCCAACAGATGGCAGCAAAGTCTTAGCGGACCAATGTACAGGAAAATCTACGTGAGTGCTGCTCGATCGATAATGACCGGGTCCACTAGATGGGCCGTAGTGACACCTAGTGGACAACTCGCTGACAGCTCCTATTCTAGCGAATTTCGGATCTCCCGAATGATCAGATTGACAAGATCAGCAAAGAATTCTGCGATATTATTCATGCCGATGACCTACAACCTATTATCTTGATCGGCAGCATTTAGCCGCAGGATAATCACCCGTGGTTAACTTTCCTTTGTCTCGCTGCAGGAGGACAAAAGAAAACTTACAGACCTTGTTTAGCGTCATTCAACTCTTTTCATGGGTCCTCCTTCACATAAACGCAGGAATGTTAACCGCGTGTGGTTATCTTGTGGGTGAACGCTGCCGATCAAGCAGCGTACAAGGTAGCAAGACAATGGTTTTCTAGGCCCTTATAACCTGAATAACTATGAATTTACACGCGTGTTGGCCTAATCGCGCTTCGTAAATATGGCCCAGAGATATTAGCGAGGTTTCGCAAATCAGACGAAAAACGAAGTACGAAATACGAAATTGGACTTCATTTCCATGACGTAATGTATTTCAGGAGATGGTTGGTACCACAAATATCGCCTGCTGCAAGAGCGTCTTTTACCGTATTACGTTTAACCGAAAGTGTTAAATAGTGTCTATTAAACTTTGAAATTTATCTTTCGTTTCTATATTTATAAATTCAAGGTACACCGTAACTTATTCGGTTTAACGTAATACGCTAAAAGACGCTCTTGCAGCAGGCGATATTTGCGGTACCAACCATCTCGTGAAATACATTACGTCATGGAAATGAAGTCCAATTTCGTATTTCGTACTTCGTTTTTCGTCAGATTTGCGAAACCTCCCTAATATTTAGCAATGCATGAAGCCGAAGACTACATGTACCAACTCTAAAAAGGCAAAGAAACACAGCGACAAAATCAGTCCGATCAGCAAAAAGTTCCCTTGAGTCGAAAGTAGCTCATGAATCCAAATCCAATGGAGTTATTACAACGCCAGTACAACCACCCCTCCTGGGATTCGAGACCTGGGAGATGACAACGGTACGTGCACAAACAAGGACTCCGCCAAAGCCGAGGTACTGAACAACTTTTCTGTAGCGTATTCACCAACGAAGACCTCACGTCAATCCCTAGTACGCCAGACAAACCTTTGCCTAAACCACTGCCACGCTTAGAAATCAATGAGAAGATACTCCCAAGTATTACAAAACCAAGATACAACCAAAAGTCAGGGACCTGACAGCCTTCCACCGGTCCTAACCTACAACTTGCGTTCAGCTTTGTGTGGACCCCTCACCACCTTAATTATCGGCCAGTCAGTTTAACATGCGCCTGTTGCAAGATGCTGAAAACTATCATAAGCGAGCACATAAGAGAACATCTAAGCATGAATGCAGACCTTCTCTGTGTGAACAACAGCACGGCTTCACGCCCGGCAAGAGTTGCACTACCAACCTTCTAGAGGCTGTGAACCATCGGAATAGCTATCGACATAATATTTCTGAACTACTCCAACATGTCCAAGGCATCTGACACTGCACCCCATGAAAGGCTCTAAAGAAAACTGGCCAGTTACGGAATTAGGGGAAAACTACTCGATTGGATCCGTGATTTTCTGTCAGGTGTCAGTCAACAGGTGCGAGTTTAATGCCTCCATCTCATACAGGGCTTAAGGAGGTACGTAGCGGGGTACCACAGGGAAGCACTTGGTCCGCTACTATTCATTAACATAAACGGCATGCCAAACGCGACATCTTGCCCCAGGAAATTATTTGCTGATGACGCTAAAATCTGCAACACTGCATCAACACCATACAGTACTGCCAGACACTTCAAAGATAGAGACCAAGCCAAGTTAGGGACTGTAGCAAAAGTATGTGAAGCCAAAAAAGACTAAATGATTTAGTCTCTCAGCTGACCCCCTCCCTCCCCCCGAGAGACTAAATTTGGCCAACTTTGGCTTCAACCTGGTCAGCAAATAAATATGTCCAAGATAATTCTTGGGATCATGTAGAGAGGGCTACCTTTGGTACCATAGTCATGATTATTGCAAGTTAAGTGATGTAATTATAGAATAAAATGCCACTTTCCTCCCCTCAAAGAAGACCTATCTAGATGTATCTGCATGAGCCCTGAATTTTATACCAGCTATTGTGAAAAGAATAAAATCTGACTCTGATATTTGATAATGAGGAAGTTTGAATGTCGGAAGATCGTTTTCATCCATTGCAGAACATTTTATGGGTGAAGCCACTTTTTATTAACAAGGCGAAATGACCCTTGGACCCCCTCCCCCAAAACGAAAAAAGTAGTCTTTTTTGGCTTCAAAATACTTTTGCTACAGTCCCTTACAGGCCTGGACAAAAGACTCATGGCAGATGCGCTTCAACACCGATAAATGTAATCATCTTCGTATCGGTAAAGACAAGGTGGAACATCAGTACTCCATGGTATGAGTAATGAAACTGATCATCAGTAAGAACCTATCATTCTCCGACCACATACAGGATGTGCACAACTGCAAACCGAATGCTTCACAGCATCAAGAGATCCTTTTCCTACATCGATAAGAGACGATTTTGCTTGCTCTACAAGGCACTTGTCCGACCTCATTTATATTTAGAGTATGCGCAAGAAGTCTGGTCTCCTCATTGGAAATATGCGACAATAACAAACTTGAACGGGTCCAAAGACGAGCAACAGGACTGGTCTCGTCAATAAGGAACCCAGATTGATGGGAACAGGGGGCGGTGGATTACCGTTGGTTGGGGTTATGTTGGAAGTGGACAATATGGACCTCTCCTCACACCCGACAGCTTTTATAGCTGTCGAATGTGAGGAGAGCTCTAGCCATATACCAGCCTGATGTTTGGCCATATACCAGCCTGATGGCGACAGGGTTTGCGAAGTGATGTTTTGTGGTGTTAGATCATGCAGCGAGAGTGGAGTTGCTGCGGCGTGTAACCGTTTTGGGCAGGGGAAAGAAAAATAATAGGGAGGTTTCGAAATCAAACGATATAACCGTAAACTTTACGACAACCTTATTTTTCGTACTACACATTAACCAGATTTTATACTGAATTTTCGGTACAAAAATAACGTTGTCGTTAACGTTTACGTTTATCGTCTGATTTTGAAACCTCCCTATTATCGGGACAGTCTACTTCCAAATACAGTAAATATATGTGAAAGAAAAAATGGGGAAAAAAAGTCCTTCCACCGACCGGACTCGAGCCCACCGATGTCGGAAACCATTCTTTGCTCATGCTGGGCTGTAACCACTGGGCTACGTGCTCGCCACGACAACACCGAAATATTTTAGTGATACAAATGCGCGATGGCCTAATTCATAACTTAATCGGCTTAAGGAATAGATTGGGCGGATTTTGATGGTTTTTGGCATGCCGTCGTATTGTAACCTACCTTACTAGGCAGGCATTACATGTACATGAATAAGCCGTCTGACTTGTGTGTTGGAAAGAGTGACACTGACAGGTTCCGAGCGTTCTTCGGCACACTTCGGAAGCCCTTCGGCGAGCTCATGAATATATAATTCTCAATTTGATGACGTATACGACAAATTTTTTGGTTTATTTTTCGCCTGTAAATCATATTTCACACTAGCTTTGAAAGATCCACCCGACTTGAACAGCATTAAATAACCCTCCACAGGCGTCCATAAAGAAATTTCGCCTTCAAACCGCATAGAACGACCATTTCGGCAGTTTTTGGTGAGGAGGTCAGATTTCGTCTCTAAGGTGGTATGAATCGATGATGTGACCCGCCTCAGTGTTTAGTCGCGCTTCGCGCATTTGCCGCTCCGCGGCGTTCAGGGTCATTGCGTCTAGAACACAGACTGAAAGCCTTAGCTCTGCCAACACTCGCATACCGCAGAAACAGAGGCGACATGATTTCTATGTACAAGACAGTCCAAGGCTACACAATGGCTGGTATTCATAAAGGTTAGCAAATGTTTTTACTTAAGATTTTCACAGCAATATCCAATGTAAATATACTACATGTACAAAACTTGAAGTAAAAGCATTTGGTAGTCTTTATGCATATCAGCCAATAACATCCCTTCCAATCCCCTAGAGCGAAAACATCCAACTATGTGGGCACCCATTTAAACTCGCTCCAATTAGAGCCACAAACCACAAAAAAAACGTGGAATTCACTCCCCAAAGTAGTAGTTAGCGCGCCTTCCGTGAACGCCTTTAAATCTAGACTAGCCAAGCATTGGGGAGGCACAACAGGAATTACGCTTACCCTTATAGATCATGGTAGCTCATCTAATGTCTTTACAATTTTTACGGATGGCATCCGGCAGGCAACCTCTTGTGGATACAGACAATTCATAACGCCTACACACCAAAGATAAAGGTTATACAAGTGAAAGATGTCTTCCACATTCGCGACTGGTCGATCTCAGGAATGGAACCATGTGAGGAAACCAGAGTAAGCCCCATCATTTCCTGTTCCGAAAGAATGGTGGAGAGATCGAGACAAAAATGTTCTACAGGTAATAGAAAGATCCAAAAGAAATAATCCCATAATAATAAATTGTGCCAAACCTGATGCACGTGTGTAATTATCATTGTTTTCAATGCAGAAATTGGGTGGCAGATGCTTGGCGACCAAATGAAGAAGATGGGCACGATATGGAAATGATTGCAGATGAAGAAGAAATGTCACCTTCCTTTGATGATGGAATGAAGTGTATGAAGGTCAGGATTGTGACTGTGGTGAGACGCAAAAGGAAGCAAGAAGCAAATGCATGTACATACTTTACATTCATTTCTCTAAGACCAGTGCCAGATATGCCTCAAGTTCAACCCCTCATTACCTTCAGTTGAATACGGTTGATCAATTGGCAGGGTATTGTGTCCTTCACAGTAAAAAAAGTGGTGTAACCCTTACACCGAAAATCGGTGTTCCCTTTCCGAGGACACTACTTTTCGGTGTTCATAACGGTGTCGACCCTCTTGAACACCGAAAACTGGTGTAGCCCGCTTTTGCCAACACCCGAAATTAGTGTCAAGGCCAATCAACACCGAAAACCTTACACCGAAAATTGGTGTTCCGTTCCGTGGACACTAATTTTCTTTGTTTATAATGGTGTCGACCCTTTGAACACCGAAAACTGGTGTACCCGGCTTTTGCCCCAACACCAGAAACTAATGGTGGTGTCAAGGGCAGTCAACACCGAAAACTGGTGTTCATGAAAATGGCTTGGTATTAGTCTCAGTCTCAGTAGGCCCTATATTGATAGGCTATGAATTTCAATGCATTGCCTATCCTCTGCACTTATTCGACAAGGCACAACCAAAGGGGACCTAAGTAGGCCTCTTCAAATTCAAATTAAAAAACGTGGGCTTGTAGGCCTACCAATGACCTAGACCTTGACTGCCAGTTGCGCAAATGGACTACTTTTTTCTATGTTTCCTCTCCATACTGATTTGCGCAGCAAAATCATTATTTTCCATAGCCATAACTTGTAGTTATTATTACAACTACTTTTTATAATCATAACTTNATGCCCATAGCTAGCAGGTTGGAGGACACTGACAGGCATCTCCTGTGAAAATTTTATGAGAATCGGTTGACTTTTTTGTATGTACACCTGTACATCGAAGATTTTTACGTACATTTACACTAGAAATGTCAAAAAATTAGCGAAAAGTCACGGCATCCCAAGGACTCTACAGCCCGTGGCGCGAAAGCGGTATGTTCGAGTTTATTTGCCCATAGCGCCATCAAAAGGCAGGATTATACGCTTGCTGTGTGCGGAGTCTCGGAAGATTTCGATAACTTTTTTCACTGTACATAGGGGGGTTGAAGTTGGGTGACTTTTTCGAAATTCACCATAAAACGGCATTACGACGCTACGACGCACGCCGAGCACGAGTGTAATCACGCGCGGCGCACAGGTTCAGTAAATGCGTCACGTCATTCTGATTGGCTCTATGACGCTGTTGGCACGACATCTAGGGGATCGCCAGCCTTACAAATTTCTGGTAATGGTGCTCGCATACCGAACACACATGCAACATGGTGGAAAAATGGAAGGATTTTGTAAGCAATTTAAAGAAGAGATTAAATGTGAGCATTGAGCATTGGCTACCCTTTCTTACTTGAAAGGTGCAATCATTTCCGTGGCAGAGCAAAATATGCAAAACCATCATCAAATTCAAAGTTTTGGACAGGCAAAAAAACAGAATAGGACATGCATAAAATATCCAGAGAAATGTCTCACCATTATTTCTCACACTGCAATCAGGAGAATTGAAGTGAATCTTGCACCGAAGATTCAAAGAATAAAAATTATTTCTGCAGAAACATTATTGGATGACTTGAGTTGACATGTGGCAGTAGTGTCTGTCAAATTTGACATAATATACATAATGTGTAAGTGCAGCAGACAATTAAATGTTAATCGTTTTGCATATTCTATTTACCTGCAACAGAAGATGAGGCAGAGCAGTCGTCTGATGTCAAATGAGGATCAGAACTGGAGCATGCGACAGTTGATGGGGAGAGATAGACGTCCAACACATGTGGTAGGGTGGAAAATGAGCATCTGATGCAAGTTAGGAAAAGATAATTGGCTGGCATTCCAGAGGTAACATTTTACAGTTATGAATTTTATCAAAAATGGAAAAATTTAAACTACAGTACAGACGTTAGAAGCAAGGAGTAATGCCGGCATATTAACGCATGTGCATATAATTTGTTCAAATGGTGGCAAGTCGGGCGAAAATCGCTGGGAAAATAAATGGTGTAAAAAAGGTGGGCGAAACATGACTGTCGGCATGCATTTTGTAGGGAAGGAGTCAGAAAACTTCCCATGAAATAATTGTTGGTTCATTAGTTATGTCTTTAGACAGTTTGTTGCATTTCCTGAAAAAAAACTGTGGTGTTATCGTTGGAACACTAAGCAGTGTTAACTTTTTTCCTTTTTGGCGTGGATAAATTCTGATTGAACAATCATTTAAGATGTTTACTTTGTACTATTGTAATCAGTACGGTGTGATAGCCATTTCAGCATGCGGATAATAGCGACTTTTCGCAAAGCCCCATGAACGCTGACGCGAACGTCCAGCTCATTGTTCGATGACCACAGAAGGGGCATTGAACAATGGGATAGACGTTCGTGTCGGTGTTCACGGGGCTTTGCGAAAACTCCTAATTGAAATTCTGTGTGAAGAGTCTGAATCTTCTTCGACCACTTGTAAATAATTATACCATATCTATATACTGGTCCTCTCACCTAAAGTGAACAGTGGCCATGTTTGATTTTAATTTGGTAGGCGGTAATACAGGGTCACATGACATTGGCTCCAACGAATATCACCGTGGATAATCGGCAGCGCGGTAGCCGAGTTTTTCAGGTGGCAGCACTGGTATCCGAGTCGAACATGGCGGCTGTGTCACATATCGATGTGTGTGTTGCCGACTAAAACGCGAAAGATGGAGAGTTCCGGTCGAGGTGAGCGAATTTAAGTAAATTCGAGGATGATCTAGGGATAATTTGCAATAGAACACGCCGAAATATAGGTAGTGCTGAAGGAGTGTTGTTTCTTTGTTTGAAGTGGAAATGTTCGTAGTGTAAGCCGGTTGTTTCATTGATCGCAGTGATCAGCTGGTGACCAATTCAAATGTAAAATCGACTACGTAATTCCAATTAAGAAAGCTTTAGATTAATAGACGATAAACTGGAGGTCATCCTCGGCATGGTCTAAGCGTGTATACCTTTCATCTTCGGTACATTTGCTCCCCGCTTTGGAGTTGACATCTTCAACATTTGTGACACAGCCGCCATGTTCCGACTCGGTGATACCAGTGCTGCCACCTGAAAAACTCGGCTACTGCGCTGCCGATTCTCCACGGTGAATATGGAAAGGTGTTAAGCTAAAACTAATTTGTTAGAATGAAACTTAACATCAACTTGTGTTAGTGATATTAGTACCAACAATGAAAAGCCATGAATGAAAGGTTGCCCTAACAGGGAAAACTGATGAAAATTTTACTGCAGCGGGCCGGGGCCGGGGTAAAAGGAGCTAAGTTGCAGGCTGTCATGGCTGTGTACTACCCTCCCATTGGTTGCAGGCCGGGTGACTGCCAAAAGATGCGACCCAGTGAGTGGCAGCGGCCTGCTACATGAACTATCAATTTCAAACTCTTCTGAGGGATTCCAACTAGAGATTCCTCTAAGACGGTAATACCAATTTCAGTCATTTCTTTCAGTTCCTGTAAAAGATTGACAGAATTACCTGGTATGTTTAAATACAGGTACCCATGACAGTTGGATGGCGCAGACTGGGAATAGTGGTGGTTAACATATGCGATATAATCTTACAGGGATTGTGTTTCAGATCTAGGCTACATGTACCGGTAGGACCATTATATTGGAGTCATCCTTTGACCACGTTGTAGATACCATAATATACTACATTCACAATGAGATAGAAATAAAGGGACGATTCAGAAAATTGCCTTCGATTTCTTACCTCCGTCAAACTTCTTAGTCCTTCACTGCTGGCACTGCTGTTGTTCATTGTCTGATTAAAAAACGTCAATAAGTGGTATTCAGCTTGATGTCCCGGTAAGTCCCCAATGATGACACAAACAAATGATGTGGATGCACTAAACGTGCTCGAATACAGCAGGCGGCCACTGGGTGGGCGGGAAGGAATCGGGCGGGGTCGGCTGATCTGGTGGGGTGCAAAATTGAACCATTCCGCTGAAGCCAAGATGCACTCCCAT
>NMRB01001036.1:123118-138329 GCA_002633025.1 Notospermus geniculatus | reverse complement strand
GGGGGGGGGGGTTAAATATCCAGGGGGTAATGTCCTGATACCCTTACACCTCTAACAACCAATAATCATAGCGCTGCAGTGTTGACATGAGTTTTAAAAATGCTTACGGGAGGTGTCAGACCTCCCGTAAGTTTACGCAGGCCGACGCTCCTTTATGTATATTAAGGTGGCTTTGTGAATAGACCGTAACCTCTACGGGGATGTTTACGGCACCGTAACTCCCTACGGTGGCTCTGTGAATAGGACGTAAGCAATTTACGGGACACTTTACGCAAATACGTAAAGTTACGGTTCGTTTGTGAATACCACGGATCTAGTTACGGAATGTTTACGGTACCGTAAGTCCTTACGGAGGCTTTGTGAATAAGGTCCCAGGTATTCATCTTTTCATAAGAGTAAAAATCTGGCCATTTTTTCTTCAAAAATCATGTTTTTGAAGCGAAGGTTGTGGACAGGTTTTGGTGTTTACATTCCGTAAAATTGTAGAATCGTGACGAAAAAATGGAAAAAATGTGGTCAGGAGTGGGTCAAAAACACAGTATTTCGGCAGTATTCCTCCGTCCCTATATAGGAAACGCAAACTTGCCCACATTTTGTATCTACTAACAAACTTACAGACCAGACTAGACCAGAATGTGGGCATTGTGGTCATTAAATTGTGGGCACAAATATTATAGACCACCCCCCGAAGCACATTGAAACATCGAAAAGCACCGTGTCCTGACGCCAGCTGACGGTGGCAGCACCGAGTGGTCTGATGATTGACAGGATGTTTATCACAGCACATGGTCACAAGTTGGTCAAAAAGCATGCTAAAACATCGGTTTTACTCAATATTTTCATTTTATAATGAACAAAATATGTTCCAAATTCGGAAGTACGGACCACAGTATTTATTGACCATTTTAAAAAGAATTAATTTTTAACTATATATGTAAATGACGTGAAACTCCGCCCACCAACACTCCAAATATGGTACCGGTAACTGAAGATAGTGTCACCTAGCGTCAAACCGTGAAACAACGAATGTGGTCACTACTTTCAAATGTGGTCTACGTAATTTTATGACGACAATTTTAATGACCAGATTTGTCTGGTCTGGTCTGTAAGTTTGTTAGTAGATAAAAAATGTGGGCAAGTTTGCGTTTCCTATATAGGGACGGAGGAATACTGCCGAAATACTGTGTTTTTGACCAAATTGTGACCACATTTTTTCATCACCATTCCACGGCTTTCGCCATTGTCGCACGGATGTAAACATCAAAATTGATCCAGAATCTTTGCTCTGAAACATCGTTTTTCGAGAAAATCCACAATTTTTTTACCCTCATCAAGATATAAATACCTGATGTTTTAAAGACAAGCCTTGGTTCAAGAAATGTGATCAAATTGACTGAGATTTTTATGATTTATTTTAGGGTCCCCTCATCGATAATATTGCCAGGCTATGCCTAGGCCTAAAGTGCTAGCCTGGGCATGCTGGGCCTCCCTCGGTCTAGGCCTAGGCTACGCCTACGCTACGGTAGGCCTAGGCCTAGGCCTAAAGATGGCAGCACTGTGTAGTCAGTTCGTGCAATGCCCATCAATCAAATGCCTGGCCTGTGTGACATAGGAGTAGATACAATGGGCCTAGGTCAGGACCTACTATCACTGCCTTGTAGGGGGGCCTGTACAGTAGAGTAGGCCTCTGCTGTGTGCCGAAAGGGTTAATTGTTAGTGTCTTTCTTTTTCAGTAAGTGTCAAGCAGCTGCTGCTATTACCCAGCTAGCAGTGTGTGTCTGGCCCAGATCTGGTTCTGATCTCCTTCGACAGGGTATCCTGGTCTGGTACTGATCTGGCATCTTGATCTGGGTCAGCCCCGCAAGTGCAAACATGGCCAGACCTGTCACCAGATCTGGGAAACATGTCTGGCCCAGATCTGTGGGAAGAGTCTGGTTCAGATCCGTGGGGGTAATCTGGTACAGATCCGTTAATATAGGTTTGTCCGGATCTGGGGGGGGGGGCCTGATTTCGGGCACCTGATCAAGGGACTCTGTTTTTTGTCTCTGGCTCAGAAGGCGAGGCCAACCCCAAGTCATGCCGCATGCACGGTTGCGGGGAGGACTCGCAATCATCATAGCCGTTTAATAATAAATTCTGGAAATATATAATTGAACATATAAAAATAGTGCAAACATAACTAGAAATTTTACATCAACACTTTTCAAATGTCAAATACTTTTTTGTTTTCTCTCTCTCTCTCTTTCTACGCTGAACAAAACATAGTATAAAATAACATTAAAGAGAAATACTGAACATAAAACTTACATACGTTTAGACGAACACAAGGAGTAACCTCAAAAGCTGGCAAAACTGAAGCTATTAAAACGCGACCGATTAAAACATTCAAAGCAACTAAAACATTTAACCAACTAGCCTTTAAACCATTGCAAACTAAAACATTTACTTTTCGAAACAATCTTTATACTATATTGGAAAAATACTTATTTTTAATATCTTCTCTGTTCCACACATGTTGATCCTTATCCTCTTCTTTTCCCTGAACTTATAAAATTGAGAGAAAATAATTGATTACGCATGATTCTAAATTTCATTTCCAGTAACTCTACCAGGTAGGGTCGCCCATTTTCTATAGCCATTTACCGATGATTACAATCTGATACATTTTTTAGATTTTTCCCCTGATCCTGGGGTGTTTCTTCCCCTCTTTTTCTTTACAAAAATGTAACCGGTGTTACTTTGAGTGGTGTATTGCGGGCTTTGTTCGAAAGAGTCACTTCCAACTGTCAGCATTGTATCGTTAAATTCATCAACGTCTGATTCACCGCTATGTACATCACTGTCCCCTTCATCTCCATTTTCATTATTGTCCCTGTCACCATCTCCAGTTCTATTCACCCTTTCATCTGCTCCCTTTTCATCCACCCTTTCACCATATCTGTCGCTGTCCCCTTTCCCTACCATCTTCTGTCCCTTCACCTGTTTCCTCGGCGTTTTCACCTTTTCATATCCATCACCATCACCAACATCATCCACCCCTTCACCAGCATCCTTATCCTCCACTCCAACACTTACATCATCACTTCCCAGTTCACCATCTCCACTATCAACCATCCCTTCACCAATTTCTTCCCCATCAGCTTCACCATTTACACTGTCATCAACCCCTTCACCTGTTGTCATTACATCCATTTTCTCAGCAACACTAATGACCTCCTTCCCTTTACCTTCATTCTTATCCATCACCTCCTTAGAAACACCTTCCAACTTCTTCCTCGCCTTATGTTCCTTCACCTCTGGACAGTATCTCTTCAGATGGTCAGTACCGCCACATACATCACACTTCCTCGCCCTCATGTCTTCTTCTTGCCCGTCGTATTGTGATCTATAACGGTTACCGTACACGTAAATGAATCTCGGAACAGGTTTAGCGTTTCTATTCATTGATACTATGCGTACCCCTGTTTCAATAGTTGGCTCTTCTTTAACAGTCTGATGGTGAATGTTATAAACATCACATGACTCATCACATTAAGGACTTCTCGGTCCTCAATTTCATCCTCGAGGTTAAAGATTGTCACCAATCTGTGTTTTACGAACTTCTTTACCTCAAATGGCTTGGCAGGCACTATGCTAAGGGAGAACCCCTTACACATTATCCCGTGAGGCATTCGCAGCTCATCATTTGGGTAAACGGTTACACAAAACTCATACCTATTTAGTTTCTGTACCGTCTTCAACTCCCTGCGGTTAATACAATGGTGAGTGCGTAAGAGTCCTTCCTTTTCAATCTCTTAACCCTTTCGGGACGGATCTCGCCGTTTGGCGAGATTGGCCTGTACCACACACCCTTGCGCATTCAAACTGGCATAGAATCGTAACCAGTGGACCGATCCGCGTTCTCTTTGCTGATTTTTTAATGCGAGACTACCCCCCCCCCTCAATGCGCGATTTTGCTCCGTTTGAAGAAACCTGGCTAAAATTGCGTTTTAAAGCTTCTCCCGGGGACTAGACTAGCAGACTCCAAAGTGCAAATCTGACATGTTGTGACAAAATGGCCATATCTCCGGAACGGAAGCAGCTACGACGACGCGACTGGCGCCAAAAGAAAGAGGAGAAAATAGTAGCTTCATTTTGACCTAGCGACAGACGCGTAGGAGCAGCGGTTATCGAGATATAGACGTTTAAAGATTGGAAACCTGACGAAAACGTAGGCCGAACGCGACTATTTCCTGACAACTTGCATATTCGGCTATTAATTGCTTCTCTCACAAACATTTTGGAAGAAGCAAACCTGCATGAGGTCGTGGCGCATTTAGTTGCCTCCAGAATGAGTGCCTTGTCACCAGTTTTGGTTGCGAATTGTATGAGCTAGGCGCATTTTTGTAGAGACATCAGAAATTCATGTTACGAAATGTACACTTTTCACAGACAGTCAGGACCGTAAGGGTTAACCACAATGGGCGAGAAATGGTCATTCTCTGGGGCCGACACCAGGCCCTGGACGATACCGGCGTACGACGCCATTACGAAGAAGTGAAGGGTACTTACATGTGTCCAGATGAAGGGTTAGAATAAGCAGGTAAATAAAGCGCAAGCAGCAACCAAACGAAATAACGAATGCAGGCAAAGAAAATAGCAACACAAAGGAAGGAGATCCCGTGCACTCCACGCCTTGTCCTGTCTACCAGTGCATTAATCCAATACACTAAGAAGCGGTCGAAAACACAAAGGAACGCAACACAAAAGAATTCCAGTGCCACGCCTAAGTCTTGGAACCTTTACTTGCTGATAATTTGGGTGCCATCTTGATCTTGTGTATAATACAGGGACTCTGTTTGGCTGAGTAAGCCGTAACTTTCAAGTTACTATTGATACCGGTACACAATATTTGAGAGTCAGGGTTTTCAATTCAAACAAAGTTATGATATGCGTGGTGCAATGAAGCCTCATTTCTGAAAACTTTGACACACACAAAAATAATGAGCGAGGTTTATTGTACAAATTTATGTTGTTACCTTGTTGGTATAGACCATGTGCACGTGACGTCATCATTGACGTCATAATTCGCACGTCAGCCATTTTGGACGGCATCTGACGCTACGAATGCGTTGGACGTGCCGTCCAAAATGGCGGCATCTCGACGTCGCGGTGACGTCATAATCGTCGCTGCACATGGTCTATAGGAGGCAGCAACTTTCTTATAGTTTTTATACACCTCATTTCTTATTCTACAAATATTTATTGAGATTATTGTTAGAAGTACTTGACTTTTCGGATAGGCCAGGGCCGACCGCACAGTAAGTCCGATAGTGCTGCTGGCGCCTATTGGCAATTAGTTATAGGGCATTTTCCCATTTACTAAACCGCCGATATGCACCGAAAGCACCATATTGGACTTTCTGTGCGGTCGGCCCATGTCAGGCCAGCCATCCAGATTCTCCCAAGTCTCCCAGATTCTCCAGAGCATGTCAAGATCTGGACTACAGGCCTTTTGCTTTAGTGCACATCTTGGGATAAATACAGTTTATCTGATTAGGAACAGGTATATGAAAAACTTATGCCATATTTTCGACACATTATCACCAGTTTTGTCAAGAAAAAAAAAGAGTTTGGTTCCAGATGTTCGCCAGATCAGGCCAGACCCCCAGACTGTGCCAGGTCTGGTATAGAGCCCACTACCTCTGCCACAGATCTGGACTACAAGCCTGCTGCTTTAGTGCACATCTGGGAGAAATACAATTTATCTGTTTAGATATGAAAAACGTATTGCTTATTTTCGACCCATTATCACCAGTTCTGACGAGAAAAAAAGGGTTTTGTTCCAGATGTGGGCCAGATCAGGCCAGACCTCCAGATTGTGCCAGGTCTGGGAAAGACCTGGACAAGCCTGCTGCATTATTGCAGAAAGACAGTTCATCTGGTTGGCTAAAAATGCAGAAAATGGCAATTTCTAAATTTTCATCCCTATATCACCTGTTTTAATGTAAAAAAATCTAGCCATGGCCGTGCCAGGTCTTGGCCAGATTCTTTATCTTACCAGGTCTGGGCAAGATCATGCCATATCAGGGTTTATCTGCCATAAAAAAATCCTGGACAAGGTGCAAAGAGAGGCCAAATATCCCTACAGGGTTACGGGAAAATAACTGGACAAAGAATGGGCTTCATACAACATTTTATGAAATATCATTGCCAGACAAAAACCAGACCTGGGTCAGATGGTACATCTTCTGGCTAGATGATGCCAGACCTCGCCAGAGAAAAAGTAGACCTGGGCCAGATGAACGTTGTTTGCTGGGTAAAGACTCGTTAGGCCTAGATTATTTAAAGGGTAAGTTGACACATGTAATCTGTGCAGTGCTTTTATCATCTGTACTCTTTGTGTACATGATGTACCTGCAGTGCACTACTGCTATGCTGTCAACGCATCACTGTGCTCTTTTTCTGGTGTCAAAGCAAGTCATGTGGAAATTACTCATACCGGTACCTATTCCCTCGTACTCAATACCACATTGCTTCTCTCTTTACAGGATGAAAATAACCAGTTTTCAAAAACGAACGGAATGTGCCAAAAGATCCATCTTGCTATTACATGCACTAAGTGCCATTGGACTTGATGCTGTCCCGGGATGCTGTCAAAAAGTAATTTGCCAAAGAAGCAAGACACGAGAGACTGCCATAATTGTACCATAATCACAACTTCCTGCAAGGTGATTTCTGTAATATTTCAAGTCTCAGGACACAATGAAAGGGGCCAATGACAATGTGTGTGATTTACAGTATCAGCATATATCACATGTATCTAGCTCCACCATCCTTGATGCTCGACAATGAAGACATCATCTTCAAACATTGTTCGCAAACTAACCCTTCCTCAACTGCACCAGCTATTGCATTGTACATGTACTTGCAGTCAACAATAGTCGTGATGGATACAGGAGCAGCAGGAGTTATGCCACAACATGTACTAGTGTGTTCGAATATGACCTATATTTGTTTTACAGTTTGATTATGAACAAAATAAAACATTCTGGCTTTCAATTAAATGTGCATCTTACTGAGCATCCTAATTGTAATGTTTAAAACATTCTGGCTTTCATTCTGGTGCATCTTTACTGAGCTTTGTATTTCTAATGTTACAAATCCATGACACCTTGATCCTCTCTATAACCTTGCCCATCGACCGAACTTTCTACATTGCCACTCAGTAATTCTCGATCAGTCAACTTTGCCTAATTTCTAAGAGCGGTCTTCAAATTGGCTGACAAGCCAATTTCTAGTTTCATAGTCAATTTGAATCTCAAGGGTTGGTACCATGTACATGTAAGGTCCATTATCATGTTCAGAATATTTTCTAGTCTTCATGTAACGTGTAAGGGTTGTTCATTTGATTCTAGATATAATTACTTAGGGTCGTGTTCATAAAGCGATTCATAAATCGTTAGAACCGTCTTAGGCTGGTTCCAAGTGTACTGGTGAAGCACACATGGAACCGGACTAAGACGGTTCTAACGATAGATCCGCTTTATGAGTACGACCCTAAGGGTCTGATCTCACTGCTGCATTGAATATTTTTTAACTTCCATATGTATGTATATAAGTTAATTTTAATTTTGATAATAAATAAATATATTTTATTTCATAATCCTATGGTCTGAATTGTTTTACATTCAACTGACAGCAACTTGAGATGATACATGTAATTCCTGGGCCTGGTTGTTCAAAGCAAGATAAGTTGCAGTGTTCTCAACTTGGCTTACTGACCAGGCACTGCACCCAATCAAAATACATTGTAATGATGATTTCCCATAGCACCCAATCATAATATTGGGTGCCTGGTCAATAGAGTGAATAACCTTGATGATGCGACGGAGTCTGTGAAATGCAAGGATGGAAAAACCATTGACGGCTGCTGCCCCCTCCCCACTCCAACCCACCCCCAGCAACTGACCCAACCCTGTGGGAATGCAACGAACAGAAGGTAGGGCCTAGATGAAGCTCCTACATGACAGAAGATGTAGGTCTTAAGCATGGCGCACACGAGCGACTAAAATGGGGGCGACTACCGATGCGACTACTAGGTCGCATGCGATAATTACCTTTGAGGTCGTTCAGTTATGTCATCCGCGACATCACTGATCTCCCAGTGAAGCATTTGTCGTAAACGAGTAAAAAAAAACTAAAAAAAATAAAAATATGTTCAGTCGCTCCTTTAGTCGCCTAGAAAATCGCTCAAAAAATCGCTCGTGTGCGCCATGCTTAAAGGGCACCGCACATTAGCGATTTTTTTCGAGCGATTTTGAAGGCGACCGGCCTTGCGACCACAGAAGCGACTGAACATTTTTCAGATTTTTTAGTTTTTGTTGACTTGTTTGCGACAAATGCTTCTTTGGAAGATCAGTGATGTCGTGGATGACATCATTGATCGACCCCAAATGTGATTACGGCAGGCGACGTAGTAGTCGCATCAGTAGTCGCCCCTGTTTTAGTCGCCAGTGTGCGGAGCCCTTTAGGCAGGACAAGACGTCTTACATAGTGAAGATCGAAAAACCATTTGAAGTTGAGATGCACAAAAACAATGGCTGTGAGCCACGCCCCCTCCCCCGCACACACACACACCATTTTTTAATCAATAATGGAGTAAAGACACTGCAATGAGAATTTGCCCTTTACGTGTATCAAATGCAAGCAGAGACAAAAATAAGTGATGATTACCAAAATGAGTCTGAAGACTTCCTTTGGAAAGTCCTCAGTGAAAAAAAGAGCTTAGTTGTCCCCACTCCTATCCTCATCGCCACCCTTGGACCCCACCCAAAACCCATACCTTACCCCTATCAATGAAAAATTACTGAATTATGATTTTACTTAAAAGAAAAACAAACAACTACCCTATATTTAATACAGCAACTATAAGATATTCTTATTTTGAGCATGTACCCCTTACTTGCTCCAACACCAGTTGGGGTGAGCCAGAGTGAGAAGTGTCAATTTTCAAATGCCTAGTGGACAGCAGAAAATTTTACACAAATCCATTGAAAACCTGCCAAATGGTTCGTAGCAGTGCTTCCGTCTGGCAGTGGCGGATCTATCGGCAACTAAACTGCGAACTACGCGAAGTCAACAGTCGACGTGCCAAACCGTACCAGGGCTTGATTTTCAAGCAAAATTTCTTAAATGCATGGCTAAATTTCAACTACAGGGTGGACAGAGGTACCCAAATCATCCCAAATTTTGCACTATAATAGTTTGATATAGTAAGAAACGCGTGGTCTATCGGCAAAGTGCGTAGGGTTCCCCTCCGCCTGGCTAGCCATGGCAACATCCCCAAGCCTTCAAGTTTTTCAGTTTGCTCGATGTGGTGTTCACTGCGCATGCGCGCGAAGTGTCGGTCGTGTTTTTCTGGGGATGCTAAAAAAACTAAAAATATGTTCAGTCGCTGCTGTGGTCGCAAGGCCGGTCGCCTAGAAAATCGCTCGAAAAATCGCACGTGTGCGCCATGCTCTAGGGATTAACTCGTACACCTCGAATTTGAAGACGTGCCTTCAAGAGGCGCGGATCCAAAGGGGGCGTGCCGGGCGCTCGCATCGGGCCCTTTTAACCAAAAAATCTGTAAAATCGATCGTGAAATTCTGGAATTTGGCGCTAATTTCACTGGCCTAGCACCTCCTTTTCCCAAATCGTGGGTCCGCTCCTGCCATCAGTGTCAACATGGNATGCTTATTGTACATTACGAACATTACCGAACGCTCGACTTCGGCAGCCTCGTGGTCTGCCGAAGTTGAGCGTAAAATTTTTTGCATATACAGTAGAATCCGTGTAAGTCGTCACTCTCGGGACCAAGCTTTTTGTGACGACTTACAGTTATGACGACTATCGCATACGTGGCATAAGTCGTCAAAATGACGACTTACGTGCAAATCGTCATTTTGACGACTTATGATTGTATGTCGGCAAAATGACGACATAAGATACACAGAGAATCATCTGCGTCTGTGATGGCACAGCAAGACAATCGCAGGGAACCCCCCTCCATCAATCTTTCTGCCTAAATTATGGGAAAAAGGACCGTGCTTGGGGTGGAGCTGAATTTACCTGCGACGTCCACCTGCCCGTTAACGAAACCATTATGTCTTACGACTTAGAGACATGAATTACCTGCAATTTCTGTTACACGGGACCCGTCATTGTGCAACGACTTAGGCGATTTGACGACTTATATTTGACGACTTAGGATTCTTGTTTTAATGGAATTAACGTTACAGAAAATTGGGACTTTCGTTTTATCGACGAGTTACAAAAAATCCGACTAAAGGCCCGTTTCCACCTGAGCGTTTTACGCCGCGTTTTGACGCTTCGCCCATTGTTTGGAAGCAGAGCGGCGGAAAATAACAAAAGATTTGACGCATCACGCGGCGTAAAACGCTCTAGTGGAAACGGGCCTTTAGACGGTGACGACTTACGCGGATTCTACTGCAAGTCGGAGAGTATATCTGACCTGTCAGCTTTAAACCACAGTATTTACCAGTTGACTGAGCACAACCCTGGATTTGCTACAGGCTGATGGAAAGTAAACCAAGTTAACCCTAACATCATAAGGTAACTGCGACATGGATTATTTAGGCCTACCACTGACTTGTGTACGTTTTCAAGCTTGGCATTTTGCCCGTGTCGAAGTTAGGTTGACTTATACTTTAACATAATTATAGCCCAACTACTTCACTGGCAGGAGTCACAGTGCGTACGTAAAGAGGGGGGTGATAGAGGTGCATACAGGGGGATAGTGGTCAGAATATCGGATTTTTGATGCGTACATATACAAAATGGACGGCCCCAAATTGATCCAGCCTGGTACCCTTGGGCACCGTCACACATTGTCCTGTTGCTCTATGAAAGATGGGATCAATTAAGGAAGACAAATTTTTCTGCAACTTGTATACAATTCAGATTTTATCTGATTTGTACATGATCTTCTAACCGACATGAGATTCTCTGGTCCACTTAAATCAGACTTGCACGTTTTCTACTGTTCTTTGTTGTCTCTTTGACAAGAAAATAATGCTGAAAGAGGCTGTCTCACCCAAAGAACTGTAATTCAAAGCATCCCTATAAAAACTTGGATGTTGTATGTATTAAGATATACCCGGTAACACTTTTGATCAAAGAAAGTGTTTGATAAACAACAACCAATTAATTAGGGCCTATTCTTTTACATATACATTGTACAACTTTTAATTAGCTTGATGAAGGAATAAAAAGTAAAAAAAAATAATTATGTGTTTTGAAACTCCTACAAACCATACATCCTTAGTGGACTCTGAGTACATAAGACGAGACAGCCTCTTTATATGAAATGGTCCAGGGACCATGTGCTCACCTGGGGTAGAATATTCTACCTGGTATCGTCTGTGTTATACGGTCCAATATCCATTTTTCATGATTGTCTACTTGTGGCCAGGTTTGAAGTTAGACCCAGCCCAAATTTGCTGTATGCGAAGATGGTGCCAAGTGATATTATTTTAAGGTCAAACAATCTAGCTGCAGTAATTCATGAGACATGGCCCAAGGCCATTTTCCAAGATGGGTGTCAGGTGGCCATATTTGAAGCCTGATCGGGCGGAAATTCAATGTGTACAAATGGGGTACCTAGATATATCACCATATTTAGTCAGGACAGTCTAGGTCTAATGAGGTACCGGCAGACCTAATCAGCGACGCGGCGCTGACTATCAACTCGGTCATAACTGCGTCATTGAAAGTGAGGCTAACGTTAATTTTCCAACTAATTCTGAATGGCACACCCTGTTTCTAGGCCAAATATAACTAAAACATTGCACTCAATTTCTGATTTTAATTTTCTGTCAATAAGTACAGAAGTGCTAAAATATATCTTATGGCTTTTGAGCAAAAATCTCTGCGGGAACATTATGAATTGAATCGATAAGGTTGACCATTTTAGCGTAAACGACAGGCGAATGGTCGACGTCATGGGTTGTGAATGACGCAGTTTTTGTAACGTCAGAATGACGCACGACGGCTGATGACGTTCAACAATCGCAAAGGCATGCGCACCTGCGTTTTAACCGAGTTGATGATCAGCGCCTCCTTTTGTTTGCCGGTACCCCATAGTCACAAAATGTGCCAGCTAACAGCAAAATTTTGAAAGTGATCTTTAAAGTAGGCTGAATCCAAAACTTGTTACTTATTAGATGCATAATAAAGAATTTGAAGTTCACAAGTTATTGCACTTTTTGTGTTTTTGGTTTAGCAAAAATATATATTTTTGGTTTCAGCCATCTGGTTTCCAACCCAAGAATCAGATCAAACTGAAAACCTGGGCCCTTGTTCACAAAGCTCCCTAACTTTAAGCGTACGCAAATCCTTTGTCAGGCTGATCATTGCCCGCAAATGGACAATTGTTTACGCACTCCGTTAAGTTACAAGAGCTTCGTGAACAAGGTCCTCGGTGTCAAAGATCATCTCACTTAGGGTATACTGTACATGTATATGTACAGCCTTCCAGGTCAATAGCTCCAGCGGTCACAAAAAGAAGGTAAGAAACACCGACGACAACAGGCAACCGCACCATGGTACGAGCTCACCAGGTTAGCTAAAAACGTAGAATGATTTTGTGACATTCAAGTGGATCACATGATGTTGTGTCGATAATCCAAAAGACAAAGCAGATTTGCAACCAAAAAACTGAGTTTGTTTGTACATATGGAACAGTTTCTTCTCAATATCCTCTCCACTTTATGGTGTCCTTTATCTCCGCTCAATCATTTCACTGCCTGCCATGGTTTTCTGTCAACTCCTTTGTGTGACGGTAAGTGTTTGTAGTGACATTTATCACCGTAGTTACAGCCAGTTGTCCTCCAAAAATAGCATTCGTCGCCATTGACAGGACCGGTCTGTTTTGGTGTATTTCTCGATCTGCAAAAGAGATTGTGATGGGAGATGAAGTCTGCAGACCTACACAGGCCACCCCACGCCCTGAAGAAGAATTCTGCTCACAACATGATAAGCTGAGCCAAAAATCATTCTGGAATTCAATGAGTACACAGAAACACAGAGAAAGAACGATGAATTACTTACCCAGCAGTAGGCTGAACAAGTGGTGCTGGGGCTGGTGGATGATGCACTGCCGATGTCCCAGTTTTTTGTTTTGTAATGACGGTGTTGGAGGTTGATGACGATGAAGTCCCCTTTTTTATCACCACATTGCCATTTTGTATGGGATTATCAGGGAACTTTATCAGTAATCTCTGGCCAGCACACTCCATGCCCTGAAAAGAGTGCACATAGGTGTAAAGGGGGGTTATACTAGGTTGCACCAGGTTGCAAGTTAGGCGCAATCATGCTCGCACCCCTGCACACCCGCATGCACCGAGGTGCTCGATTGACGGCGCTCCTCATCAGCATCCTTGAAGTAACTGACCATCAAATTTCACGAGTGTAAACAGCTCTCCTTGAGCCGTTGACGTGAGGAGCTCAACTGATTGAGCTCCTGCAGATTTCAAACATGAAGCACTGATCCATTGTGACTAGTTGCAAAAGTTCACAACAAGTTGCAGGAATTTTGGCAGGACTCCTCAGGACCTGGAGGAAAATCAGACAAAATGGAGGCAAAACCTGGCTGTGTAGCAGCTTCATTGCTCTTATATGAAAATGGACAATGTGAAGCATTGGTTTCGGCCCATTTCGCCTACTCCTATTTCGCCTAAACCCATTTCGCCTACAAAAAGTGGCCATTTCGCCTACACCCATTTCGCCTAAACCCATATCGCCTAATTCCCAATTCGCCTAATTCCCATTTCGCCTACAACCCATTTCGCCTACATCCCATTTTGCCTACTACCCGTTTCACCTACTTCTCGTTTCGCCTACACCCACTTCGCCTAATTCCTATATAGGGTCTGGCGGATGGGACTAAAAGCCATGGTCCCTTGTACCTGAGTGTCTATGCCAGGGCAAGTAAAAGACCCCACACAGGTGGACAGTAGCCTGTTGTGGACTCCATACCTCCGGCAAAAACCTAACAGGGTTACGACGCCGGTAATGATATGATGATGATGATATTTCACCTATTTCTAATGGGGGTCTTAGCTACGATAGAGGGCAGCACACCGAAACCCGGTCCTATACAATGGACGCCTTTTGTGTGGGAAATTGATCAGGACCGGGATGTCAGTTTCATTTCAATAGTTTTAACCACTAGTGACACCTATTGAGGCAGTGAGCTAGGGTCCCCATTAACCAGTCAATGTTCCACATAATGAACGGTACAGAAAATGCTGCCATATTGCCCATTTGACGGTATAGGGAAGCTCACCCAGACATGGAATTTAGACATCTTTCCACTTGTTTTGCTTGGGTGAAGGGTTACTAAGTAGAAGCCCTAATGAGAAAATAAACATGTGTTGCACATGTACATATTCATCTTCATTCTTTCTTTCCAATTAGGCGAAATAGGAGTAGGCGAAATAAGTTTAGGCGAAATGGGCGGTAGGCGAAATGGGAAGTAGGCGATATATGGGTATTAGGCGAAATGGGAAGTAGGCGATATGGGTTTAGGCGAAATAGGTTTAGGCGAAATGAGTTTAGGCGAAATAGGAGTAGGCGAAATGGGATGACACCGAAGCATTAGTGGAGAGCTCACAAGCTAAAAGCCTACTTATACTAAAAGTTTGTCAAATTAGATCGTTTCTGGCTTGCAGCGGTTTGTTCCGATCTTTATATCCATTTATTTGGTATTATAGAGGCATGGGTATTTCTCGAGGTTCTCAATGAGGGTATTTTCTGTCACGAATGTCCATTCAAACTGGGCCAGGGATGCCAACTTCGCCTTCTTGCTTTGTTCGGCAGCCATTTTGGCTTCAGTAGAAATCACAAATTTTCGACCCCAACCGGGGTCTTTTTCAAGTGGAACTTAACAATCTGAAACTCTAGAATAGACTGAGCTGAAACCCGAATGTAGAACTAACACCTGTGTAGGCAGGATGAGTGAGCAATTAAGGAAAGAAGATCCCCTTAGTCCTCACCTATCACCCTGGACTGCCAGACATTACTGCAATCACACGCCGTTTCCTTCCTATTCTTCATTTGAACCCATCAATGAAGGAATGCTGCCCTGAGCCACCCCTTATTGCATTCCGGAGACCCAAAAACCTTCGTGATGTGCTGGTAAGAGCCAAGGTCCCCACACAGGAGATCC
>NMRB01001036.1:99884-122950 GCA_002633025.1 Notospermus geniculatus | reverse complement strand
CTTGTTTTTCCCTCCCCCCCCCCTTTGCTCTATTCCTCCTCGCCCTATTCTTCTCATTGCTCAGTGATTTGCATTATCCATTCTGGTTTTTTCCTACAAATCTGGAAGTTGACTTCCTTTATATTCTTTTACTTTGTGTTACCCTTTGTGCATCTTTTTGCTTTGTGCTTGTTATGTATTACACATGTCATATTTATTAAACCCTTTTCTTTCAGCTAAATCAGTTTCTCCTTAATTACATCCACTCCCTTTATTAGGTCCAGCGACCATCCGTGGGGCTTGGACACTTTTCTTTCCTTAATTACATCCACTCTCTTAAAGCTGAACTTAATAGCTGCCAAATGAGAAAAAACGAAAAATAATCTGTCATGGCACCGAGATTCGAACCCACAACCTTCTGATCGATTCGCCAACCTCTTTCTGTACGCGCCACGAAGACTGCTTGCTTGCATGACGACAATTCCGATCGCTTTATTTCCTCATGGAGATTTTCAAAACCACCGCGCCTTTATTGTAGATCGGCGTCGTTGTATGCAAGCAGTCTTCGTGGCGCGTACAGAAAGAGGTTGGCGAATCGATCAGAGGGTTGTGGGTTCGAATCTCGGTGCCATCACAGATTATTTTTCGTTTTTTCTCATTTGGCAGCTGTGCTGAGATCTTTACTGTTCAAGAGCATGGTGGCAAGCGAAACGAACTGTGACCGTCCGAGAGGGTGTATCGTTTTCAGAGGTAGTTTGGAAGTGCCTTGTGGCTGTTCGTAATTTCTACCTCTGCCGCTTGGGGTTTATATCTATTAAGTTCAGCTTTAATTAGGTCCAGCAACCATCCGTGGTGCTTGGACACTATTCTTTCCTTAATTGCTCACTCATCCTGTCTACACAGGTGTTAGTTCTACATTCTGGTTTCAGCTCAGTCTATTCTAGAGTTTCAGATTGTAAAGTTCCACTTGAAAAAGACCCAGGTTGGGGTCGAAAATTCGTGAATTCTGGAGATTGACTTCTTGCTTATTATCATTTTGTGTGTCAATTTTGTGCTATTCTGTATCTTGGTCAGTAGAAATCACAAGATTTTTTGCTGTATTCTCGTTGGCCAGTGATGTGCAACTTCACCAGAAAATAGGATCTGGATCCTAAATCTTTTGCAGGTTGCAGAAGGTAGTTGCCACAAGTTGCATGCCCGTTTACACATGCAACTTTCATGAAACTTTTTGGTCTCATCAGGTTTGTGCAACAAGTTGCATGAAGTTGCATATGAAAAGTTGCATGTGTAAACCGCCCTTGACATGGAACTTATCGGACGTTATGGGAGTCTTGCCTGCATAATCAAAATGTATCAGAAGTCAAGCTCGAATCTAACAACTTTTCATAAACTGGAACCATCTGGAACCATCTGAGTTAAACCGGGAAACAAATACTCACTTGTAAACTTTGCATTGCTCGGCCAGCCGATTCTTTTTGTTTAAAATTCACGAATGCACAGTATTTTTCTGGTAGGCATCGGACACTAGTCACGGTGCCAAATCTGAAAAGAACAAGATGACATTGTACAATGTCGTATGGTTCCCGATGTACAGGTGCTTCTTCCGGTACATGAATGGTACACTGATAGAAATCAAGATACGTTGATAGAGATCAGATACATTGATGGAGATAAGGATACATTGACTGATGGATTACAATGAGGCCCACAGAACTTGATCTCATGCCAATAACTCATCCCGTAATTGACCTTGATCTTGATATCTCAAGGTTCTAGGACAAAATGTACCCGGTCAATTGGTACTGGACAAAAGGTACCCGGACAAAATGTACCTAAGACAAAACGTACCTAGGACAAAATGTACCTAGGACCAAAGGTACCCGGACAAATGGTACCTTTTGTCCGGTACATTTTGTCCTAGGTACATTTTGTCCTGTCACCATATATGATCATCAAGGTCTTTGCATAATCAAAATGGACATTCTCAATGTCTGATATCATGCCTCTACCTCTACCACAGGCAAAGATATTTCGATGTTATCATATGAGCTGAGCTGTTTCAGTCCCTTGTATCATGGCCTTCGACCCCGTATCATCCCTCAGGCGGAAATTATCAAGTTTGACCTTGACCTTGACCTCTGATTATGAAGTCGTTGCATAATCGAAATCAGCATCCTCAGTAACCTAAGTATAGGTGATATCATGCCTCTATCTCTACCACAGGCAGAGATATTTCAAATTATCAAGTTTGACCTTGACCTCTGATCATCAAGGTCGTTGCATATTCGAAATGGGCATCCTCAATTATGGGTGATATCATGCCTCTATCTCTACCACAGGCAGAGATATTTCAAATTATCAAGTTTGATACATCAAAATCTCATGATATTTCAATCACCCGGACACGTGAGGCTGAGAATTTTAACACAGTCCAGTCCTTGGATAAGCATGCATGAACTAAGACTTGTTTCATGTTGCTCAGTTGACAATATGGCAAGTTATCTCAAAATATCAAATTTGTGATATCGATATCACCATGACCATGAACTTTTTGTTTTTGTTTTGGCCACTACTGGCTAAGCGAAGAATCGAACCACCCGAAACTTGGTGTCATAGTCACCTGACCTATTGTGTACCCTTAAATGGTACACATAAGGGACACACTCCGCATGAGCTACTGCAAAATCCGCAGTCAGGCACAGTGAATATAGACAATGGAGGAGTACTGTGTATATTTATAGATCGCGGTATGCAGGGCTGGCCTAAGGCTTCCTGTACATAGAAGTATACGGTATTCGGTATTTGGTGCACGTTTCGTAATGCACGCGTATACTAGAAAACGAACAAGCTTATTTCAATGAGCGGGTTACATAGCCCTATACGAGGAACGGTGCACGCTATTCGCGTATACAAGGAATCGTGCTTGCACGATTTTTCCTCTGCGTATACTGACCGTGGTCGGGAGAATAGGCATAGATTGGTCAGTTTACTCATTTCTAAATAATATTTTCGTTGATTTTCAGCAGAAATATATTCCCGGCAATCAAAATCAAAGTAAATATCGGTATTCGCTAGTATATGATTGTGAAACAAAGTTCAGGTTCGATAATTCAGCAAAGCAAATATTTTACAGAGTGTCCCCAAAATGCTAACTCTTTCTCGGTCACTCGGGGATGGGTGTAAAAAACGTCCTGACACATCCTCTACATGACTTAGTACGTTCCGCCAATGCAAATCGAACGACCAAATTGCCGAGTTCAGCCCAGCGTATATCCTATATAAATCGCCGTGTCCGTATACCGTATAGATACCGAATACCGTATACTTTTATGTACAGGAAGCCTTATACATTAGTTTCGAAGTAGCTCACGCAGAGTGTGTCCCTTATGGCTTGAAATAAGCTGTGGGCATTTTCCAAAACACCCTTAAGCGGGTGATCCACTGTCGCGATTTTGGCTTGAGACGCGGTTGCGTTCCCTTGCGGTTACCATATAAGGACTTCCGATTGCCATATAAGGCGATCGCAAGGGACCGCAACCCCGTCTCAAGCCCAAATCGCGACAGTGGATCACCCGCTTTACTGGCTCTCTAAAATGATTCTTGTCCAAGGTCATGGATGGCCAACTTCAGCTGACCCAGTTCATTATTACATCAATCAAATGAAGGCACACAATAGGCCTAGGGTCAGCCAGTCATGGCCCTGGACACCTTAGAGGGCCAGTAAGGGTGTTTTAGTAAATGGCCACAGCTTATTTCAAGCCCTGTAGTACCAATATTTCAGGTCAATAGCCCCAGCAATTACAAAACGACAACGCGTACACCATGTTATAAGAACAGTTAACAATGACAGACAAGGCAGTATTATAAGCTGACCCAGGTGAGCTGACCATGATTGAGCACAGCGGGGCAAAGAATTTGAATAGTAAAACTGCAAACGTTATTGAGAATCCCAGGATGAACAGTTTGGATACATACTTCAAAAAAATTTCGGCACGCCAGGATGAACTTTGGGGACACTTACTTTGAAAACATTTGAGTGAGCTTCTTTTCAGAAACGTCAGGTAAAACATTTCCCACCCATAAAGCTGTCAGGCCTTCTGGGTTGTTTGGGCTGAAAGGAAAGGAGCACAAGTGTTAACATAAAGAAATCAATCGTGGGACATAACGTTCACAACTAACACCTACCACGGCCCATCTCAACTCTGCACAAAGAGCTTTGTGACCGTACAATCTTTGCCGCAGCCGTAAACCACGAAACCCTGCGACCATGCAGTCCTCTAAATTGCTGTGCCATTGTTTGAACACAAGGTCGTTGGAATAACCCCTGCACGGTGAATTACGCTTAAAGTGGGCCTTAGAGTTAATCTTGGGAATATGGGCAATATGGGCACCTATAAGGATCAATATTTTGGACACCTAACAACTTTATTCTTTTTATCTATAATGTTTTAAAAGTTTTCAAAAGACAAATGTCTGTTCCAAATCACTGAACTTTATCACAGTATATTTTTGTATGGAGGAAAAAATTTGTATTATTATCGGTAATATTATCTTTAATTATTTTTATGAGTCATTATCAAGTATTCACAACCTGAAAATTAGGAAAAGTTCTAATCTGAATGGCCACTGCCATTCCTGCCACCATATGCTGGGGCAAGTGAACCACTTTCAGCAGGAGTTTGTGCGGATGGACAAGGAGTGAGGTAAGAACCCCTGCTGTGGGAGGATGTAGGAAGGCAACACATTTTTATATCAATCTCCACGACGTACACATTTTGGTGAACCAGTGCAAAATTACATTCAACAAGGAGTAACTGGAGGGTACTCGGACTCTAAACCTAGCATAACACCTAGACAGATTATAGTGTGACGGCGAGATATGCCATGCAGTTTTTGTGATCTAACAAACAAAGTTTCATTGTATTCAAACACGAAAACACGTAGGAACAACAAGTACTTGAAGACAGTGCAGAATGATATTTGATGAATAGTACATCTATCAGGAGGTCCCAAAAAATGATCCCTAAAAAAATTTCAATAAATTCACAGCTATGCAAGATATGGTCTTGATATTTTATACATGCAATTATATATGGATATTACCCACCTATTTTAACAGTTTTGAAATGATAAACAAATCAAATAAAACGAAACAAATACCAACATTCCAGAGTTGAAGAGAAATCTGGATTTCTGCTTGACTCTGGAATGTCCCCCCAAATCCAGGGTTCTGCCCAGGACTGAATGAGTGCCGGTCGGAGTAGGGGGTCTGGGGCCATCCCCCAGAAAAATTTGAAATCTAGACTTGCTGAAATGCGATTTCCTGGCACCTGTGAGTCGAAATAATAAGCTCATTTGGTGTCAAAATGACCCCGATCCACTCTATGGCAACATAGGCCGCCCGCCGTTGTCGTTGGTCAGAACCCTGTCAGGAAGCCCCGCCGGGAAGCACATTTGGTGAATGGGAAGAGAAAGGAAATTCAGAAGTGTGCCGTGCGTGGCGGACATCTCTCATGGCACACTTCATTAGTTGTGATGGTCGGAAAATACTCTTTTTAGGCTGAGTGCCGGTCGGCATTTCGGCGTCCTGGACCAGCCAGCAGCGGCAGAACCCTGCAAATCATCTGAAATGGGACTGACAACTGCAGGAATGGGTGGTGCGGCTGAAAGATGAGCATTATTAACCTGTGCTACAGCGAAATGAAATGGTCCATGGACCATGTGCTCACCCGTTTGGACATAATAGTGAAAGGACAGAGAGAGGTACATGTCAGATCAATCTGGATCAAGTCATTCCCAAGTTGCAGGACTTCAATGACTTTTGGGTTATGCCACCTGGTGGCCATATTGGATGTCCGATTGGGCCAAAACTTCACATGCACATAAAGGTCATCTAGAGGGAGCCACATAGCACATTTGAGCGCTCTGGGGCAAGTCGTTCCTGAGTTATAGCACATTTGATGATTTTCGGGTTACACCACCTGGCGGCCATATTGGAAGTTTAATCACGCCGAAATTTGTCGTGCTTGTAAAGGTCATCAAGAGGGAGGTAAATGTCAAGTTTGAGCACTCTGGGTCAAGCCGTTCCTGAGTTATAGCACTTGGATGATTTTCAGGTTACGCCACCTGGTGGCCATATTGGATGTCCGATCGGGCCGAAACTTGGTATTTTTTAAGGTACCCCTCTAATACACGTTTATGCAAGATATGAAGACACTCGGTGAAATAATGAAGAACTGTGGCAGGTTCATTACTTTTGTATAACTTTGACCTCTGTGACCTTGAAAAGTAGGTCAAATCAAAAACCTGTTATATATGTTATGTATCCTAATTAGATACTGTTGTGGATTATTACGTCATTGGTTTTGTTTTGTACAGTAAATTTTATGACGTCATTTGCGGATTCTGCGTGGTGAAACGATTACGTCAGACAGAGCTGCAGCGTAATAGAGATGACGGGAACGTCTTCAGGACGTCACTTTGGGTTACGTCGGGTCGTCGTGGGATCAGTTGCGACAGTTGATCTTCGGTTCGCATTGGGACAACATAGGCTTCAGGAAAATGTCAGCTATCAATATTCGTTTCTTCAATATCTGATATAGTATTTGCATTGAATATTATCATCTCTTTAATTTCCATTCGTTGTTCCATTCCATTCCGTGTCCGCGACCGTCACATTGCATAGCTGACAAAGAAGCATTCTGGATTGGACATTGGATTTTGTTTAGATTGATTGATGTGTGCCGATTTACAGATGTTTGTGAATTTCGTTGAATTTGAATTCGTGAATTATGGCAACTTATGACGCACGAGACGACTCAACTCCAGTACGAAATCAATCAGCTAGGCCTAGGCCTAGGCCTACCATGCCTAGGCCTACGGGTTTGGAAATTCTTGGTCAACTGGCCGCCGAGCAGTTGTTAGCTGATGAAGTTGAAAAGACAAGAGAAGAATTAGAAGAATTGTCTTCACAAGTAAGCAGATCTAAGTCACAATTTGAGAACATAGGCCTAACTGCCCAAAATGCTAGCACAGAAGAGTATTCCCGAGAGTGCCGTTATCATCAGCATCATCGCGAAA
Source organism: Notospermus geniculatus (assembly GCA_002633025.1). Classification (NCBI taxonomy): domain Eukaryota; kingdom Metazoa; phylum Nemertea; class Pilidiophora; order Heteronemertea; family Lineidae; genus Notospermus; species Notospermus geniculatus. The sequence goes on along the minus strand of NMRB01001036.1, from coordinate 115,891 downwards.
ATGAAATGCCGTCAATGACCTATTGGAGACCAACCCAGAGTACTACGAGAACGCAGTTTCCCCAGCAAAATAGTATTGCCGTAGAGGAAGAAAGTCCCAGATTTCAGACAACGCCCGATGTGAGTCAGTTTATTGATGCGATGCAAGGATTTCTGGATGATCTGAAAGACTCTAGTCGCTAATATCTGATATAGTATTTGCATTGAATATTATCATCTCTTTAATTTCCATTCGTTGTTCCATTCCATTCCGTGTCCGCGACCGTCACAGATACACATATGATAAAAATTTGGAGATGATCCAGTCATTAGTTCAGGAGTTATTGCACTTTTTGTGTTTTGGGTTTTGGCCACCTGGAGGCCAAGCCAAGAATCGAATCGGACCGAAACTTGGTGTCATAGGTCATCTGACCTAGGGGTATATATGTACTAAGTTTCAGATCAATAGCTCCAGCGGTTACGAAACGTGCCCTGCTAACGGACACCGACGACGGACGACGCCGACGACAACGGGCAACGGACACTGCATGACGACTATAGCTCACGGGTGAGCTAAAAAATCACGGAATTAGACACCTGGAGTTGGCCGAAGTCGGTACCTTAGCGGTCCTGGGCCAACTGCAGATTTTATTATAGATTCTACAAGTAAGTCTATGGAAAACCACCATTTGATGCAGACAATCAACTTCTGGAATTCTTGTTAACCAGCAAAAAAACTGATTTGTCGTTCTCTGAAAATATCAAGTGACCAGCTTGCATGTGTTGTGGTTATTGAAAATTCCTTAGTATGTCAGGGGTGATTTTGGGGGGGCCACCTGATAAAACACATATCCATTGATAACACTTATGTTTTACCTAACAATGGGAAAATTTTCTTTTCTTTTTCGTTTCCTGACCCTGTGGGATACAGGTCAAAGGGTCAGTGCACAAAAATGTGTGATATGACACATTCATGTCAAACAGCCAAGTTAACCCTTCGCCTACTCAGCCACAACCCACTGGGACACAGAAGGAATTTGGGGCACTCTGATGGTTTCACTAGATTTTTTGCAAAAGGGTTGAGACTTTTTTGCTCAAAACACCTATCGGTTATTGAGGACAACAATCAGACCTTTCAAACATTCATTTTTTTGTTTATTAAAATATTAAAGATAATGTATCACGACTTCATTGTTTACATTCAATGTTTGTAAACATGGATGTTTACATTACATGTATGTTAATTTGGACTTTTGGGACATGCCAACCCACCATATTCAATACTTTTGGTATCAAAAGAATTTCTAGAGGGGCATGCCACCAACAAATTACTCATAAGACAAAGAAGGACTGGACACAAGCAAACAAAATGTAAATAAACAATTATTTTCCTGGCCCATGAAAATACCCGTGATCATGGTGATACATTATCTTTAAAGTGGATGCCACACCCGAAAGTATTAGTATTATGGCTGTCCAGCAAACATTCGTGGCAGTAATTCATTTTTCGTGCCATTGAATCATGATGTTTCGCATGACGCTGTTCTGCGGTGGAAGACGCCACCACTAAAGTATGAAGCTTAACCCTTTAACACAAAATGCCACAAAATCAGCTTTGTGCTCAAGCACATACACCTGAAATGCCACAAGACAGGCTTCGGCGATACCTGTTTACAAACGTAATTCACTCAACAATGAGCCAGCCAATCAGATTCCTTCTACCAATGACGTTCGGCTAGCAGGTGAAATTCCACGAATTTCTGAAGATGTGCTTAATTATTTTTATTTTGGGGGATTTTGACCAAATTGTCTACATATTTTGAGATTCAAGTTGGTGAGTAATGCACCACTGTATTTCTACTGATTTTGGATATCATTTCACAGACTTTATTAAACAAAACTACGTCAATTTCAGGACCAAATCGATGATGGATCATGCAGCCTAATGTCTTTACATGTACAACTACTGTCTCCTCATGTTTTTTTCCATTGAAGCTCCTCCTGAAATTGTTTTAATGGCTAAAAGATCACCCATTTTCAAAGTCATTCACCAAATTCAGGGTAACTGCTTTCCAGGCACTTTATAAAACTAAGGTTCAAAGAAAGGGTTAAAATTTCACTGTGAGAATATATTTATGATTTTTTTAGACAAGCATTTTAAATAAATTGAGTAAATTATGAACATGTTCATCCACAACAGACCAAACGTAGACCACTTACTCCATTTTTGTATCCGAAGGAGTTGCCACTAGTGGTATTGGATGTGACTGCTGTAAAACTGGAGTAGGTGTTGGCTCACTGAAATCATCTTCATCGGATGCGTAGGTTTCTGTTTGTAAAGAATTTTCTGCCACGCCAGCTAACAGTGAATCGAGTGCTGCTTGGACAGTGCCGTACTGTCGTATTGCTGACTCAGCTTGTTTTTGTGAAAACCCCATCTCCTGCAAATGTGAAATGAATTACTTCAGTGTTGTATGACGGGAGATTCAGTTCCAAGTACAAACAAGGGAAAGGGAATCAGGTCGAGGGAACACATTTCAACACATAACAGCAGGAACCTCTGCTTCATATGGCCTTTTTAACACTTTGACCGCCAAAAACAGAAATTTCCGTCTTTTGGTGTTTTCTGCATAGCACTATACATGTATATGGCAGCACCATGAACAACTGTAGAAAATATCGTAAGGACTGTTCAAATGGTTTTGGAGTAACATCGCTTTATAATGTCCGTTTTTACTGGAGAATGCATTACACAAAATGGAGTTATCCCCTCCCAGTAATTGAGATGCTTTGTATTAAAGTTTGGTAAATGTTGAAAAAAGTCTGGTGGTGAAAGTGTTAAAGAGGAACTGACCCCTTCAAATATAATGAATATTTTGCTGTTCCAAATGGGTATGAAACCACTCTATGGCTGGCAAAAATTTGGTGAAAAAATCTCAGCTCATTTTCAAACTACACACAAAAATGTATTTCTCAGAATTCAAATTTCCCGCTCAATTAGTGATGTCATACCTAGAACCATTTCTATAGTCATCCATTCTACAATGTACCAAATCTTTATCCTAGAGAGCCTGTCAAGTGCACTTTCTGACTCAAAGTGTTGATTTAGGAGGAAAAGTCCAAAGTAAGCACTAACTGTCTCAGGAAGGGTATTATTATTCAACAAACTGTCGACATTGACTAAGATATCGAAATCTCTAAATATGGTCTTTCAATTATTTCTGAATTTTCACCTGAATTTCAAGTGTAAAGATCCCCACAGGGTAACTAATTGATTTTCAATCAGGGCAACACGGTTGACATTAGAAATATGTGACCCGGCACGACAAAATGAGTCGGAATGCGCACATAAGAAGACCCAACATGTCCAAGGTGACACCAACGGTTCGCTGATTTCAGGATTGTCTGCCCATTGTGAAATTTGACTTGGTCGATTTCTGTGGTTGCTGTCTGGTTCCACCTTCGGTCTTCTTCTGTGCGACTTCCGACTCATTTTGCTGTGCCGGGTCACATATATTCTTTCCAGCTGTCTTAGATACAGATATAGCACATTCTGCAATGGTCACTATATTGTAATGGTTCTCTGAATGACATCACTAATTGAGCAGGAAATTTGAATTCGAAAATTACATTTTGGTGTTTATATCGGAAATGGGTGGAGATTTTCAAATAAAACTGTTGTGAGTCCTGAAGTGATATCATAAGGCATTTTGAGGTGTAGGTAGCCCAGTTTGGCTGGCAAAGTGGTCAGTTCCCCTTTAAGCGGTGCGAGTTATTCAATTCTGGGATCGCTTCTAGAAAGTGCCTTAGGAAGACCCCGGTTGGGGATGAAAATTTGTGAAATTCGTTTTTTCAAGATCGCTTCTTGGCGGCCATATTTGAAGTCGAATGGGCCGAAATTTGGTGTCTTGTAGAGGGTGCCTAGATCACACCAAATCAAAACACTCCACACCACATAGCAACGAAATGTGCCATGAAACAGTGTAATTTTTAACTTTGACCTCCGTGACCTTGAAAAGTAGGTCAAAGCAAAAACCCGAAATTTATGTGATGAAGCCTCATCAGAGCAAGTCACCATAAAAGTTTCATGGTTCTAGTCAGCAGCATTCAGGAGATATGGCCAGAAGGTTTCCACAAAGCATCCCCTACAGGCCTGAGTGTACAACCAGCAGCACTAAGTTTCGGTCTTGAGATAGTTAAGGTACCTATACACCAAGTTACAAGCTTTTAAGCCAAGCGGTTAACCCTTACGTGCCTGGAAAGTGTACATTGTGCCTAGCTCCCTGAAATTGCAACCAAAACTGGCGCCAAGCCACTCATTCTGGAGGCAACGAAATGGGCCACGACCTCATGTAGGTTTGCCTGTTCCAAAATGTCTGTGAGAGAAACAGGCCAGAGCCAAAGATTCAAGTTGTGAGGAAATAGTCAAATCCTGACTAGGTTTTCATCAGGTTGCCAATCTTTAAACATCTATATGGTTGCGTGTCACAAATAGGGCACCCAATGTGTCACCAGGTCAAAATTATCAATTTTTCAATAATTACTGTGTTAATGAAGCATGTTAAGCCTCATCAAAAACCATCAAAAAAATAACTCTATTGTTTTTAATTAATGAGATAATTGCCTTTAATCAACTCAGTTTTAAAGGAAATGCATTACAATTTACAGACGTTTTTCGCGGTTTTCTCAAAACGGACCTTTTTCACAGATGGTACCATAATTCCCTTGTTTTCCACCCAATCCATACAAATTTGGTATTGTAATAAACAGGAGAATTCATTCTTTCAGAAAATACTTAATTTCATTCACTAAGTTTTATGGTCTGTACATTTATACACTTTCTAGTAAGTGTATATGGTCTGTACATTTATGTACACAAAGTTCTGTGGACAAACACCTGTGTGTGCATGGCTTCTTTTGACCTCATCTACAGGGACTGATTCAGGATTTTGGGAAAGAAGGGGTGCACTGTGCTAGAAACATTGAAATCGGCAGTAAATTTCAATGACTTGCTCCAAATTTCATAATTTCACAGTCGATTATACAGATTTGTTGGCCGAAAGGGGGGCGTGCAGCGGGTGCGCCCCCACCATTGNCCCCCCCTCCGACTGCCCCCCCCTCCGATCCCCCACTGACTTCATTTGCTTGAATGCATCTGTAGTCCTTCAGTGTGGTGCAAGTAGATTGGATCGATTACTATTTTAAAAGAGACATTCTAAGCTACAAAATGGTAACTCATTCAGTAAAATAGCCCCACTCATTGTGGAGAAAATCAAAATTAAAATCCGAAAAAAAATCTCAAGGGAGACAATCCCCCATATTAGGGTGCCCTATTTGTGACACGCGACCATATCTCGAAAACCGTTGCTCGTTCACGTCTGAAAATTGACCAAAATGATGCTACTTTTTGCTCCTCTTTCTTTTGGCGCTAGTTGCGTCTTCGTAGCTGCTTCCGTTCCGGAGGTAGCCATTTTGTCACAACAAGTCAGATTTGCACTTTGGAGTCGGTCAATCTAGACCCCGGACAAACGTTAAAACGCAATTTTACCGAGCTTTCTTCAAACAAAGCAAAATCGCATATTCAGGGGGGGTAGTCTCGCATTAAAAAATATGCAAAGAGAACATCAATCGGTCCACTGGTTACGATTCTATCTCAGTTTGAATGTCCGAGGGTTTGTGGTACAGGCCACGCTCGCCAAACAGCGAGTTTGGGCACGTAAGGGTTAAGAAACTTGCCACCCCTGCCCTGTTAACCCTTTAGATCCTCGATCGGCCGTAGTCGGCCTTCCTATTACATCCTGAACCGCCCGCACTCGGCCGCTCTATTTATAACCATTCCACGCTAACTCGATCACGGGGAATCCCAATCTAACCTCGTTCCCTGTTAGTTGAGAGTCGATGCAATCAAATGCATGGCACTTTCTATTATGTTGCTGTGGAAGTTACACTGGATATTTTCGATTGAAGTTTGGGGACCAGGTAGGTGAGTCAGACCCATTGCATGCATTGTGCAGGGAATAATGGCGAGTGTCCAGCGGCTTTTCAAGCTCAAAGACGGCAATGAAAGTGATGAGGGGAGCGGTGGATATGATGACTTGTCGAATGGGGGTTGCGATATTGAAGTTCAGGGCTTGATTGAGGTAAGTTCAGGCCCTGAAGGGGGTCAGGTCTTGTGTCCCTTGCTGGTGTGTGTGCTATGCCAGAACCACGTGGTATTGTGTCGGATGGCGCTTGTTTCAGATCGGCAGTGGGATCGGCAGTGTGTTTGCGTGCCTCGTCTTCAGTTTTGGCGGGGGGCCCGGGGGCCCACAGGGTATGAACGGCCGACTGTGGCCGACCAAGGATTTTGAAATCATTTCCGTTTTACCAAGGGTTTACTCGCTAACTGAATATTTCCTGCCCTTTGACAATAACTGGGAGTGTGTTTGCTGTTGTGCATGACGGGAAAAGTCACAGCCGACCGACTCAGGCCGTTCAGGGCTTCAACATGTTCAAGTTTGGACAGCTTTTCAGAAATTGCCCAGACTGAAAAGGATTAGTTTCACTTATCCTTGCATTTATGTCCTGAATGAAATGGTCCATGGACCATGTGCTCACTCATTTGGACATAACAATGTAATGACAGAGGTACATGTCAGTTATGAGCAATCTGGGTCAGGTCATTCCCAAGTTGCAGGACTTCAATGATTGTTGGGTTATGCCACCTGGCGGCCATACTGGATGTCCGATCGGGCCAAAACTTCACATGCACATAAAGGTCATCTAGAGGGAGCCACATAGCACATTTGAGCACTCTGGGTCAAGTCGTTCCTGAGTTATAGCACATTTCATGATTTTCGGGTTACGCCATCTGTCGGCCATATTGGAAGTTTAATCAGGCCGAAATTTGACGTGCTTGTAAAGGTCACCTAGAGAGAGGTAAATATCAAGTTTAAGCACTCTGGGTCAAGCCGTTCCTGAGTTATAGCACTTGGATGATTTTCAGGTTACGCCACCTGGTGGCCATATTGGATGTCCGATCGGACCGAAACTCGGTAGTTTTGAAGGTACCCCTCTAATACATGTTTATGCAAGATATGAAGATGCTCGGTGGAATAATGAGGATCTAGGACCTGTGGCAGGTTCGTCACTTTTGTAGAACTTTGACATCTGTAACCTTGAAAAGTACGTCAAATCAAAAACCCGTTATATATGTTATGTATCCTAATTAGATACACCTATGATAAAAATTTGGAGACGATCCAGTCATTAGTTCAGGAGTTATTGCACTTTTTGTGTTTTTGGTTTTGGCCACCTGGAGGCCAAGCCAAGAATCGAATCGGACCGAAACTTGGTGTCATAGGTCATCTGACCTAGGGTCCTAGTATATATGTACCAAGTTTCAGATCAATAGCTTCAGCGGTTACGAAACGTGCCCTGCTAACGGACGACGGACGACGACGACGGACGACGGACACCGCAGGACGGTAAAAGCTCAAGAGTGAGCTAAAAACCATGTAATATGAAAGAGTGATTACTAAGGAACAAAATAAACACAACTTGTTGTACATTATTTATAAGTTTTTTTATCTCATTTTTCGAAAAACCGATAGTATGTCGTTTTTGGCAAAAAGCGCCAAAATTCTCAGGATTCTAGAGCCGAAAATTATAATGAAATGGCCAGGGCCATTGTGCTCACCTCTGTGACAAGTCTCCATGGTTAAGTGTGAAACTATGACTCTCATGGTGAATGTTGAAGGATCAGTACAGATAAGATAAAGCTGAACACACCAAGAAGTATTTTTATGATCTGATCAGTATTATCAGTCGATGACATAAACTCAGGTGATGGCACCTAGAAGGAGTACAATGAATACAAGTGGTATTTGTGAACAAACTGCTTTCCTGTCTAGGTCACAGATGTCAAAAATTCGATTTTTCAAGATGGCCACCTGGTGGCCACACGTGATGTTCGTTGGGACTGAAATTTCAGCAGGAATGTACAGGATACTTGCATAGATATTTAGACAACATTGAAACATCGTAACATTTACTACTACCGATGAGATATGGCCAAAGTCAATTTTTCAAGATGGCCGCCTGGCAGCCATGTTGAAGTCCAATCGAACCGAAATTTGACATATAAGTAGATGGTACCAAGGCTCATATTTAGGCATGGTTAAAGCATCCTAGCTCCCATTATTTATGAGGTGTGGGTCGAAGTGCATTTTTCAAGATGGCTCCCTGGCGGCCATATTTGACGTCGAATCTGACTGAAATTTACCATATATTTATATGGTACCTAGATACATATTTTAGCAATGTTAAAACATCCTACCTACTCTTTATTTATAAAATGTGGGTCAAAGTCCATTTTTCAAGATGGCTTCCCTGCGGCCATATTTGAAGTCCGATCGGGTTGAAATTTGGTGCATTCGTGCAGGGTACCTAGATATATCTTCACACCAAATCACAACACTCTATGTCAAATAGCAATGAAATGTGCCACCAAACAGTGAATTTTGAACTTTGACCTCTGTGACCTTGAAAAGTAGGTCAAATCAAAAACCCGGGATTTATGTGATGAAGTCTCATCAGAGGAACCCACCATAAAAGTTTCGTGGTTCTAGCTAACAGCGTTCAGGAGATACGGCCGAAAGAAGGTTTTCACAAAGCGCCCCCTACAGGCCAGAGTGTACAACCAACAGCGCTAAGTTTCGGTCCAGAGATAGTTTTTACCATAGGGTACCTGTACACCAAATTTCAAGTTTGTAACCCAAGCGGTTTAGAAACGTGCCACCCCTGTTAACGACGACGACGGACGACACACCATGAGAGAAGCTCACCTCACAGAGGTGAGCTAAAAATCTCAGGATCTAAAGGGTTAAAGACGACGGACACCGACGCCGGACGACACGTCATAAGAGAAATCAACTTTAAAATCGGTCAAGACGCAGCCATCACTGTGGGCTACCCGTCGAGGGTTATTAGAATTACCCTCGACGCATGGCCGCCATTTTCTCAATCGATTCGCGAGGATTTTTGCTCACTGTGCCCTATCGAGTGTAATTTACGGCTTCATTTTCAGCAGGTATGTACTTGTCTTTTCTCTGCAAATCGCCAATGAGCCGCGTAATTTGCCTTGGAAAACTTCGATGAAGTCGAGGGTTTATCACCCGCCACATTTTCTGCAAAGAGGGTGATTCGACCGTGTGAAAAACCCTCGACTTCATCGATGTTTTCAAAGGCAAATTACGCGGCTCATAGGCGACTTGCAGAGAAAAGACAAGTACAGACGTGTGTGTGACAATTTTCTCTACATACCTGCTGAAAATGAAGCCATGAATTACACTCTACTGGTCACAGTGAGCAAAAATCCTCGCGAATCGATTGAGATAATGGCGGCCATGCGTCGAGGGTAATTCTAATAACCCTCGACGGGTAGCCCACAGTGGCCATGATAACTCTTGTTTTTGTGACATGCAAAATGCAGTTGTGCAAATATGCTCTAAGGAGGCAAAAAATTCCTAAGTGAGTAAAGTAATAGATTCTAGATGGTGGCATTTGATTTTCTATTCTGACACATTGATTGGCATGACCAGTTCGCATTAAGGAAGTGTTTTTAATGCCAAGCAGCAGCAGCAGCACTGAAAATTAAGGTAGAGGGTCTGAAGAACTTGTAACCTAAAACCTTCAACTCAACAGACACGACAGAAATTCAATAACAAAATACTAACTGTAAGCTTATGTGTTCTGACTCGTATCAATTCTTGCATGGCATCCTCACAGTTTCTATCCAATTTTAATACTTGCATGAATGCTTGTTCAGCATCCGCATATAACTGAAATGAGAAAAAAATACAATTACCGGTAGTTCATTGTAGTGGCCATGATCTATGTTCCCCAGTCTGTTTGTCAGGATTCCCAGATGGACTGCCTGGCTACCTAACTGACACCCAGATGCCATTCATGACCTATTTTACTAGCTATGTTGACCTTTGATCAGCTGAGATGAACATAGGCAGACCAAATCAGCTGCAACATTCCCAGTGTTCTCCAACTCCTATACCACGGGTACACACCACCACACCAAATTTTTTTGCCGCCAACCTAAACACTGGAACAGACCTTCCCTGCGACACAAAAAAAATCTGCCGCCACACCAAAAATCTCCCTCCACAGCTGACAAAAGTAAACTTAACTCCCCAGTTACGCTCTGTCTGAAAGCAACCGCACAGCGGGAACTGCATGCATACGACATTCTCGAACATTGGCACGATGCTGCCACTGAGATCGTCGGGATTCGGTGGTTTTCTGGCCGTATGAAAATGATTTCTCACAAAATTGCACTGTGTTTTTCGTTCGCCAGAACGCAGGAAATCGCATCTCAGCCCAACTTACACCAAAACTTTTTCTGGGGGGCTGCTGGAGCCCGAATACCGCCACACCAAATGTCAGAGAAGTTGGAGAACACTGATTCCAGCTACAGAAATGCACAGATGTAATACACAGATGTGGAGCCACGGTGGTGTAGTGGTTCGGGCCTCAGACTAGCGGTCAGAGGGTCCCGGGTTCGAATCCCAACTTTAATAACTTTTTAAAATTTTATTGCCAGCTAGAATAGCTTATGAATGGTCGGGTCTCTCTTCGCATTTCGGCGACAGCCGCACTCAGAGGGTTACGGCATATGCTATGAAAGCAGCCTGAGGCGCACACTTGAAATGGCATGTATAATGAAGCCGAGATCGTTGTTGCTTAGTTTGATCATTTTGGTTTTTTCCTAATATCTATCATCATATTTTGAGAACACTCTTGTTGTTTTGACGAAAAAAGATCAAAATTATTGATGGATGATACTCTCTAAACTACCACTCAGGTATGATTTCATAAGGTGAATGTGTAAGACCATTAGGGATTTTATGCAATGATCAAGGGCATATTTCAACTCAATTTGCTGTGCAAGCACCAACATCTTTCTATGATTTCCCCCTTGACCACACAGCTAACTGGTGTGGGAAATCCAAACCCGTTTTTTGTCGAATAACGCCCCCTGGTTGATAGATCTGACATTAACTTCCCTTTGAGCTGATGTAGAAAATATCAATCTATCCATCCCATCAATTTTTGTCTACATATTTATCATTGGGACTGAGATATTGTGATATTTCATTTTATGCAAAATGCCCCCTGGAGGGCTCAATATAGGTCATATCGCATTAATTTTCTGTTTCCAAGGAGAGTTAACAAAGGGCTACCTTCAGATGTAACTTGGAGTCTCTAGCTATTACAGTTACAAAACGTTGGGCATAGTTTGTGAGATGAAGTGGGTGATGGAAGGATGGACTGACAGACTGACACCACTGAATAGCTATTTGACTAGCTCTGCTGACATTTGGTCAGCTGAGCTAAAAAGTGTGCTCTTATTGGTCACTGATTAAGAGTTCATAAGATTTTTAACCTACTTTTAAGCCAGCGAAGGCTCTTCCTTTTCTAAAGTATCCTTTTGGCCAGTCGGGAGATAAACTTATGGCTTTTTCTGCATCCCGCAGGGCTCTGAAACGGATGGGAAAACTTTAGGTAAAAGAATTGAAAGAACTGAAGAACTGCTGAAACAACCTATAGTTTTAGGTCAGTATCCCCAGCAGTAATGGAACATTCCCTGCTAACAGACGATGACGATGGCGCTGCACCATGACAAAGGCTGATACTCATTAGGTAGCAAACGCTTTTACTTCAAGTTTTGCAGTACATTTATATTGGATATTGCTGTGCAAATCTTAAGTATAAGCATTTGCTAACTTTTATGAATACCAGCCAATAGTTCACCCCCAGTGAGCTAAAAACTGTCGACAAAATACAGTGTTCATCCTCAAATTCATCGCTTGACGGCACTTGAATTTTTGAGGCAGTCTAGGAAAACCCGCCAGATGTTGCATTTGAGATAAGCATAAGCGTTAATGGTCTTGGTGAACCAACATATTTTAATAGCTGAAATGTACTATGTAACAGGTAAACAGTAACAGATCAATACACAGGCAATCTGACAGCCCTTGTTGATCATTCAGTGACATCGGATGTGTTTTCCTAGACTGCGTCACATTTCAATGAAATCGTCGACCATGAGCAGGGCAATTTTTTCCTATTTTCCCTATAGAGGGCAAATTATGGCAGAAATCCCCCTCAGTTTTCAGGGCGGATGAGCCCTAACCAAAGATGTGTGCACCAGAGTGAGAGGTGCAGAAGGGCCCTTGCTCTGTTGGCTAGTAAGTATACTAGTAAATTTTGAGGGGGAACCAGCTACCGGGTATAGAGTTGTTCCTTTGAAATTTGGTGTCTCTGACCTTGACAAGTTTATCAAATTGAAAACTTTCTCATGAAAATTTGGAGGTGATCCAGCCAGCATTAGTGACTGAAGTGAAGACATTCTGCACTTTTTGTGTTCTCGGAATTGTCCATTTGGTGACCATGCGACAAATCAGAGCGTACCAAAACTTCGTTGGTGTCTCAGGTCATGTGTCCAAGGGTACATGAAGTTTCACGTCAATAGCCTAGCAGTTGGGTACCAAAAGACCCAACAGACACCGCCAACAAAGGAAAACGGACATCACATAACTGTAACTTGAGTCACTAAAGCTGTGTTCACACTGGCATGACTGGCACGTATTGAATGCCCAATAAACCTTCAATACGTAATAACTGTTCACACTCAACTCGGTTCTAACCGTAGTCAAACCGATATAACGAAAATGGTTGTGGAACCGAAGTCAATACGCAATGACTATATCGCAATAATGTTATTTCGTATTAGTGGTGCCCCGTTCACACTCAATACGCAACAAGCCGCGAGCATCGGGGACACACATGCGCACTCCTGGGGCCGTATGCATAAAACATCTTAAGTGTAAAATTTCCCTTATCTTTTGTTTGGAACAATAGTTTAAGGGAGCTTTTACACTTAAGATGTTTTACGCATTCAGCCACTGGTTTTTAAAGATAATGTATCACGACTTCATTGTTTACATTCAATGTTTGTAAACATGGATGTTTACATAATGTTATTTTGGACTTTTGGGACATGCCAACCCACCAAAATGAATACATTTGGAATCAACAGAATTTCTAGAGGGGCATGCCACCAATAATTTACTCACGAGACAACGAAAGCCAGGACATAAACAAACAAAATGTAAATAAACAATGAATTTCGTGGCCCGCAAAAATATCCGTGATACATTATCTTTAAATATACTTCCGCTTTTTCACATGGCAGAAACGAGTCATCGGATTTCACTGTGCTTCAAATTGTCCTCGCCGTCGTATGAAATAAGGTTCCATTCTATTTAATCGCCGTCTACGATTGTGAGCAATCATCCCCATCATTGCCATCATGTGCACATTGAAAACAAGCCTTTGCCGCCGATTTTGAGCTGCCACTGCCAGTTTCAGCATATTTTCCATGGGCACTTCCATCTTGTTCATTCAACCTTGACTTGACCTTATATTTAGGCTGACCAACCTCTGATAGGTGGTGCATATGCATAAATGAGTATAAACAGCTCAATTCAGAATGACTTCGGTTCTGAAAACCAGTGAGAATGGGCAGTTTAAAATCGCAATAACGGATGCGTACTCCGGATTGCGAATTTGGTTCCATAAGGTATCAGTGTGAACACAACTTAAAAACATGGCAGATTGACTAAAAACAGAACAATCCATGAACACTGGGATAAATGTGTGGTGGTCTAGGAAAACCCGTCAGAAGTCGCTGAGTGATCAACAAGGGCTGTCAGATTGCCTGTGCATTGATCTGCTACTGTTCAACTGTTACATAGTACATTTCAGCTATTGGAATGTGTGGGTTCACCAAGGCCCAAAACACTTTCCTCAAACGCGACATCCGACGGATTTTCCTAGACCGCCTCACAAATGATAGCCATACTTACTTTTCGTATTGTAAAACTCGATCATAGCAGTATGATCGATTCCCAAAAAACCTGAAATCACTAGAATCCAATTTTATCGCCTCAGTGAAAAGATCTATTGCTTCATTGTAGTGACCAAGATTTGCCATCTCATTCCCGCGAACTGAAAACAAACAACAAACATATTATCAAACGAGCAAAAATAGTGCCAAGTGGCACTGTGCCCGCTTGGCTTTAAGAAGCATCAATCCATCACATATAAATATTGAAGGGGAGTTATTCACATTCCTGACATTGCCTAGGAGTGTGAATAGCTCCCCTCGACTTAAATCTCCTCAAAACTGGCAGGAGAGCTATGCCCAACAGGGTTTCCGCCAGGAAATATTGTGAGGGGGGCTCGCGGGCCCAGGGGGGAGCTCAAGGGGGGGGTGTCGCCCCTCGACCAAAAAAATTTTGCGATTTTGGACCTTATGCCATTATTTGCACATCACACTTGGTGAAAAACTGGAACTTTAAATCACTACTCTGCAAAGTTGAGGGGGGGCTCAGCCCCCTTGATGAACTTGAGGAGGGGCCTGAGCCCCCCCGGCCCCCCCTCTGGCGGAAACCCTGCCCAATTCCTTCTGTTTGGCACTAATTCAGTTTCGTCGGCCACTATGCTAGGGGAGCATCTATTAAGTATGTACGCACTGAGGGGGAGGGGGAGTCTATGAAAAAGCGTACACTATGCGTACAGGGGGAGGGGGGTTTATAGCTGTGCGTACGTACGCAACCCAAGAACCATTCTGAAGAAATTAAAAACAGCTTGAATGCAGTTAGATACCATGAAAATAAAGGGAATCATGGCAATTGCACATGAGGCCGGAACTTACACGAAATAAACTTAACTCGGTTTCAGATGTCGCCCTGCTGCCAGGTTAGCTGTTTCCCGTGCCGGGTTCCCGCGTATGTGCCATGTCTTAGTGTTTGCGTGCACAAATCACACGCCATCCGACTGTGCGCCGCAAATTTTCCTGCCGTATTCACAGAAGCCTCGCATTTTTGCAATAACGCAGAGATCTCACAAACTATCTCGCAAATCGGCCGAAATTTGCGAGAGCTCCCTCAAAGGTCTCGCAACGCGATTCAGCATCGTGGCGGTGGTGAATTTTTTCCTAGATGCTGAGCGAAATAATAGATTGAACCGGAGGCCTCGAATTTTTAGGGACCGGACGAACCCCTCAGACATTTATGATGACGTAGACTTGCTTAGGAGATTCCGGATGCCATGCGCAAATATACTTAATGAGTTGATCGATGTCATTCGAAATGACATTGAGCCACGTACCATGAGGTCGCATGCTCTTCCCGCCACTCTTCAAGTACTGTGTGCACTCGGATACGATGGCACGGGAAACTTCCAAACCGTCAGTGGGGACATTGTTGGAATAAGTCAGCCCTCTGTGAGCAGAATCGTGAATCGTGGGTCTACAACACTTTGCACAAAATCACCCCAAGTCTCACAGGTGTTGCGATATCACACGTGCAGCGTACAGACAGTGAGAGGGCACCTAGTACAATGTTTCTCGCTAATCATCCCACGTGTGTGACATACATGTAATTCAATCTCGCAGTTGATGCAAATAACGCAACATGGGGTGTCGGGGTGGCGCAGTGGAAACATTGGCGCCTGCCACCACTGAGGTCGTGGGTTCGATCCCCGGTCATGCAAGTGGCTTTATGTGGTAGAGAGGGTGATCTCTCCTCGACATCGTAGGTTTTCTCCGGGGGTTCCGGTTTCCTCCTAGATATCCAGGGTTGGCGCTACCGCTCGCATTTTCACCAATGGCAAACGGCAAATGCCGTTGACAAAAATATCAGATGACTAAAATTTTGGCGAGGGCTTCAAAATAACCCCATGTCATGTGGCGAAAAAAAGCCCTGGAAGTGCGAAACGGTATCAGGACAATTCCCCCCTGCAGGACAACTGCCCCCTGGATAATTGCCCCCCGACAATTGCCCCCTTAGGACAACTGCCCCCTAGACAACTACCCCCTGGACAATTGCCCCCGTAGGACAACTGCCCCCGCACAATTCCCCCTGTAGGACAATTGCCCCCAGACAATTGCCCCCATAGGACAATTCCCCC
>NMRB01001036.1:73025-99097 GCA_002633025.1 Notospermus geniculatus | reverse complement strand
ATTCCCCCTAGGACAATTGCCCCCCAGACAATTGCCTCCATAGGACAATGGGCTACCTGTCTGGGGGGCAGTTGTCCTACGGGGGTATTGCCCAGGGGGCAGTTGTCCTATGGGGGGAATTGTCTAGGGGGCAGTTGTCCTGGGAGGGGGGAATTGTCCTATGGGGGCAATTGTCTGGGGGGCAATTGTCGGGGGGCAGTTGTCTGGGGGGCAATTGTCCTAGAATCGTGCGAAACACCTTTCTGGCAATAATGTTTTCCCCAGCTGCCCAGGTAGTTTAGGCAGATTGCCCTATTCAGCTTGTGAAAATCAGCCACAAGCTCCGAAGTGACCCAACTTCAACATTTAATCTGACAGAGCTTGTTATATTTCCAAGTCCATTTCTCTCAAACCCCTGACTGAATTCCTGTATAATCAATTTGGCTGTAATGTAGAAAGAATGCACTTTCCAGTCATATCAAATTTGTTTGCTAGGGTTCATCCAGTAAGGAGATATTTACTTAAATAACTTATCTCCGTTCGTAGCCGTATTGGTCATCGACGATCTTTTGGCGGAAAACTGGGCCAGTGCCACTAATGTATGCAGAGCACATGAGTCATCAAGTTAGCAATAGATGGCGACACTACTACTTTGTATAGGGTGTATCAACAACAACACTACATATTTGGAATATTTTTCTGTAGTGTGTGTCAATAACTGTGGAGGGTGCCAGCAATATCCAGTGGAATACTTTTCCATGGAGAATCAATAACAATCATGGGATTTTAATATAATTATTATACAGGATGTACATCAGTGACAAAGACCTGAAACATCTTTCTACAGGGTCACCTGCATCCACAAGGAGGTTGATTGGTCGCACCACATAACTGGCATAAGACATTGTCAGGCTATGTCTATATCGGTGCCAGACATGTGGCTAAGGTACATTGTATCATAAGTTTACCTGAAGGAGATCAGTTTCCGGCTAAACTCATCTGAGAAAGTGGCTAATCTCCAATGATTTTTGCTAAATAAGACTTCAATGTGGCTAAAGAAATGGCTAGGGGGAAATATTTCACAGCTCCAACCCTGCATATTGTTAATATCGCCCAATATTGTTTGATGAGTAGTTATAATGCCCTAAGTGGGCGCTTGCACTCCTGAAATAATATATATTTAATGTAACGCAACATGCTAAGGAGATGAGAGGGCGTTAGTGAATACCACGCAACGCAACCTAAGAGGTCTCTTATTGCCCCTGCAAGTATCCTCGCACGTGACTGCGAGAACGCAAAGTTGCGAGACTTTTGTGAATAGGGTCCCTGATCTGGCAAAACCAGGTGCTTGTCGCTCAGAAGGTGAGCCTCAACGAACTAAGATGACACCAGGAGGGAATGAAAGAACTAGATTGTTTCAGATTTCACAATCAACAGACAATTGAAATTGACAAACATCTGGTTTCAACCTGCACAGGTAACAGCAACATGCACCTAGTTTTGCCAGGACGGGTCACAAATTAACATTCATTACCATGTACTCTCTCTGATAACATGCAAGGGTCAGAAACAAAGTTTGGAGCCATTGGTGACTTTTCAAGGTCACCAACGGGGCGAATGACGTAGTCGTAGAGAGGTTTGAAAGCCTAACGCCAATGAATTCAGGTGGGTGCCGGGCCATTGGCTAATGCCAATTTTACCCCTGCTGGGTAATGATTTGCATCACTGGTTGTCAATCAACTTACTTGCCAGCTGTCTGCTGCGTAAAACCAATGGGTCCAAGTCCTCGGCATCTTCCACATTTTTAGAAGAACCTTGTGAACCCTGTGATGGGTTTTGCTGCTTATCTTTTTTCTCCTTTTTACTACCGATTGGCATCATCTCAGCACCTTTCTTCTTTTTATTGACTACTTTTATAAAGAAAGCAGCATTCTGGTCGAAATCAGCTTCGTCCCCAGACCCTGCCTTATCTTTTCTGAAAAATTACATAACCAGTGAACATAAAAAAGAAAAATAGTGCCAATGGCACTGTGCCCGCTTGGCTTGAAGCATGGTGATGGCCAAGGGAGAAATAACGCTTGGTGTTTTTTTGGTTTTGGCGCCCCCAGTGGCAAAGTCAAGAATTAGATTTTACCCAACATTCATCCGAGTTGTTACACTACAGCCTACAGGTAGATCACGGCTTTGGTGTCGCGTAACTCACCGCGTAACTCCCCAAAATCGCGTAACTCGCCTCGTAGCTTACTGTGTAACTCACCGCGCAACTAGCAAAATTCGCGTAACTCATCTCGTAAGTTACGCGTAACATAGCTCGTGAGTTGTTGCGTAAGTTACGAGTGGCTTACGCATAACTTACGCGAATTTAGGGATGTCAATTGTGACCTGTACTATCCTTATTTGATATACCCATGAAAAAAAAATTGACAATAAAATGGTCCATGGACCATGTGCTCACCGGGTTGGACATAACAGTATAATGACAAAGGGATGAGCAATTTGGGTCAAGGTCAAGTCATTCCCGAGTAGGACTTTGATGATTTGGGGGGGCACCTGGCGGCCATATTGGATGTCCGATCAGGCCGGAACTTCACATGCACATAAAGGTCATCTGCAGGGGGCCACATAGCAAATTGGTGCACTTTGGGTCACATCGTTCCTGAGTTACAGCACTTTGACGATTTTCGGTTTACGCCACCTGGCGGCCATATTGGACGTCCAATTGGGCCAGAACTTCACATGCACATAAAGGTCTGCAGAGGGCCACATAGCACATTGGAGCGCTTTGGGTCAAGTCGTCCCTGAGTTACAGCACTTAGATGATTTTCGGGTTACGCCACCTGGCGGCCATATTGGATGTCCGATCAGGCCGAAACTTCACATGCACATAAAGGTCATCTGCAGGGGGCCACATAGCAAATTGGAGGACTTTGGGTTAAGTCGTTCCTGAGTTACAGCACTTCAATGATTTTTGGGTTACGCCACCTGGTGGCCATGTTGGATGTCAAATCAGGCCGAAATTTGACATGCATGTAGGTAAAGGTCATCTAGAGGGACGTAAATATCACATTTGAGCACTCCACGNGACCCATCAGGCAGGGATTTGAGGGCCTTTGAGCTGCCAACAACACGGTAAACAATGCCATGCTCACGCGATCACTGACATACAGCTCGCCTCGTGCTACGGTACTACCGCCAGATAGCATGCCGTCAAAACGGCATTCTCCCACGCACAGGACAATGCACAACGCATGCAATGCATACATTGCGCGTGATGCCGATATTGGAGAATATACATAACACAAGCGACGGACGACAGCGCGGCGGTCAGAAAAAAAATACATATTGAATGACCAATTTAGGAGCGGCGGGCGGGATAAAAATTTAAAATAAAATTTATTTATTTCGATTTTTCACCGATTTTGACGGCGGCGGGTTCGCTAAGGCACATTTAAAAAAACTTTATTTTTATTTTTTTTCGTCATTTTCGTAAGCGGCGGGTTCGCGAAACAAGGCATAAAAAAACTCTCGCCTTATATATGTTATGTATTCTTATTAGGTACACCTATGATAAAAATTTGGAGAAGATCTAGTCATTAGTTCAGGAGTTATTGCACTTTTTGTGTTTTTGGTTTCCGCCACCTGGTGGCCAAGCTAAGAGTCGAATCGTACCAAAACTTGGTGTCATGGGTCATCTGACCTAGGGGTATATATGTACCAAGTTTCAGATCAATACCTCTGGTGGTTACGAAACGTGCCCTGCTAACGGAACACGACGACGGACAACGGACGCTGCACCATCGTAATAGCTCACCACGGTGAGCTAAAAATCCATCTCTCGGTTAGGGAGAAATTAGCACTTTCCATGATTTTGGTTTTGGCCCCCTAGTGGCTAAGTAAAGAATCAGATTTCACCGAAGTTTTAGTTGCTTTAACCTAGAGGTACATGTGTACAAAGTTTCAACACAACACTTCAAACCAAAATTATCATAATATAGCCCTTTGAAATTTTTCACAAAACGCCCCCTGGAGGCCAAAATAGGAATCCAACTGTGCTCAAAATCGAACTTGACCTAGATCTTAGGCCCATATATACACCCACCAAAGACCAAAAAGATTCAGCAAAAAATAAAGGCGCTAGAGTGCTAACAAACCAAAAATTTAACGTACGTACGGATTGACGCACGACAGACCACTGGTAATGACCCCAACCACAGCTAAGCCCTGCTGGGCCTTGCGGCCAAACGGGCAAACAACCAAATTAAAATTTTGTGCTCGTTTGT
The DNA here is from genome assembly GCA_002633025.1 of Notospermus geniculatus. NCBI lineage: Eukaryota > Metazoa > Nemertea > Pilidiophora > Heteronemertea > Lineidae > Notospermus > Notospermus geniculatus. The sequence goes on along the minus strand of NMRB01001036.1, from coordinate 94,838 downwards.
TACTCCGGACAATTTCAACAAAATGGCCTACCTACATGACCTAGGCCGTTGTATTCACCTATCCACACAGAAATGAAGACACAAACCAGTTATACCAACAAGAGACCCATGGGCCTGGCACTCAGCTGAGCATCAAGTCCCCTCCCACTCTCGGAGGGAGATTGATCGTATGATGTGCTGTGATTAATGGAAATGATAATTCACCTTTTTTTGCCAGTCAAGGAAATATGGTAATTACATTCATTGATGCATTACATATTCATTCACTGATGCAATGGGACACCTGCCGAACTAACACTAATAGATGTCTCTAGTGGTAACTAGGTTAGAAAGAAGAGGGAGCAGACCTTCGTTTTTGAGGCGCGCGATCACTCTCGCGCACCATCCCGCGCCTCGTCCGACCCCAAGAGGAGCGAAATTTCACGCCCGTAGTACATCAAATCGCGCTCCTGCTGTAGGCCGATTCATTCACTGATCATATTAACATGTGTCCCAGATTGCCGCCATGGCCGCCATTTGCAATGCTGGAATCTTTCCAGGTCTCACTAAACAGTTTTTGGTGAGGTCTCACTACACAGTTTTGGCATATCCTGCTCTGAGTGGCACAGAGCATGGGTAAAATACACCACTTTACAAGGGCCAGGAGAGATGTAGTGTATCCAAACAGTAAATACAAGATGAGTAAAGTACTCCAGGCTGTAAAAAATTATCTAAGGCCCTGCAGGTTTCTTTATTGACGAAAAAGAAACAAAGTTTCTTTCTTGCGATTCTAAGGCACCCAGAAATCACTCGCCTAGCTCCATCTAGGAGAGCTATTATTCACTCCCCTTCATTTTTCAAAAACTAAGGTCTGAGGGAGAATGCATTTTCAAAACAGTTTTTTGCCTCCTTTATTATTTGATTAATCATACAACATGCAGTGAGAGATTATTTTCTGTTTGGATAATTAACTAGATCTGGCTAGCGCCAGAGATCTCTCTGCTGTGTGCCTCCAACTGTGGTGAGGAAATCTAGATCATTACAGTAGGTCAGTTCAAACCTAGTTGAATACCAAATATGACTACCCTAATGGCTTTAAGTAAGGTACCTTTGTAGGCCATGGGAGTAGTTCAGTAGGTCAGTTCAAAACTATCCATCATTAGTTTTAGTTCGATACCAAACATGGCTACCTTCCGTCAACCTACACTTGGTCTTCAAGTAGGTCCCTAGGTCATGAACATGATGAAGGTAGGTCAGTTCAAACCTACACTTCATTAGCTTTAGTTTTGATACCAAACACGACTACCTTGGCTCAACTGGTCTTTAAGTAGGTCAGCAGGTCATGGAAGTAGGTCAGTTGAAACCTGCACTTCATAAGATTTAATTTGATACCAAACAAACACGACTACCTTCGCTCAACTGGTCTTTAAGTAGGTCACTAGGTCATGGAAGTAGGTCAGCTCAAACCTACACTTTATAAGATTTAATTTGATACCAAAATTGGCAATGTTAGTGATAATGGCCTTTCAGTAGCTTCAAGAAACTCTAAAGCAACGTTTAGCTGACACGCGGAATGCGGATTGCGGAAAAGGCAATGCATTTTTGCATACAACATATTGCTTCCACCGGGGATTCCACGTCCCTATACCGCATTACGGATGTCTGGTAAACGCAGCTTTAGTATGTGAGTGGCAATGAGTTACTTCAAGTGGAGCTAGTTTCCCTAAGTAACGCAGCACAAGTCGCCCATGGGCGATACGCTCAGCTGACAATATCGATTTTTAGGTGTAATTCAGTTAAATTGGAGGCACATGCTCTAGCCTGAAAACTGTCCCCGAACTAATTTCATGACTTTAAGGCACATAAGTAAAATAGCAGTGTTTCCAATGATACTGCAGCCCTACATGTGCCTGCAGTAGAAGATGATATGAATATCAACATAGCTCCAGGTAACAGGGTAAAGCTACTGGGTTGCCTGGATGCCCCCACTGGTTAGTGAGACCACAACACAAATTCATGGTGCCAAGGTTAATCATATATCAATCAATGCATGCTCACAGAGACTGTCCAAATATAACTATTTGAATGACCTAAATTACCAATTTAGGCATTGAGACTGCTGCCACACATAAAAGAATGAGTTGAAGTATGTTACCTTACCTGATGAAAGATTAGTCAGGCTATAACAGCATGTTGAACTTCTCAAGTGATGAAAAGCATGGTGGCCATTTTTATTAGCTAAGGTTCAACATTGTATCAGTGTTACCACTGGCTATGTGGGACAGGACACCAGTCATGCATAATTTGGAACTTCAAAGTGCGGGAAATTCAAATACCCCTGTTTTTTTATTTCATTGAATACCGTCCCCTGGTGAACAGATCTGACATTAATTTCCGTTTGAACTGATGTAGAAAATATAAACCTATCTGTCCTATCACTTTAGTACACAAATATATCATAGGGCCTGAGATATCCCCATATTTCGTTTTACGGGAAACGCCCCCTGGAGAGCTTACTATGTGTCACATCGCGCTAATTTTTTGTTTCTGAGGAGAGTTCACCCAGGGCTACCTTCAGATGAAATTTGAAGTCTCTAGCTATTACGGCTACAAAACGTCGGGCATAGTTTGACGGACGGGGTGACGGACTGACACGTGACGCCACTGAATACTTATTCTACTAGCTCTGCTGACCTTTGGTCAGCTGAGCTAAAAATGCCTTGTCAAAGTCCACACATTGCATATGATCTTTAAAATGCAACCAGGAGGCAAATTTAGTAAAGTGGCTGGATAATCAATTCTCTCATGACTCAGTTCGCCAGAATTCTATGTGAGATCGAGCCAGTCCAAAACGAAAACAAAGAACATGTGTTCACCGTCTAAAAATAGATCATACCGTCATCCTCACCCAAGACGGAGCAGCAGCCGTTGACATCACAGGGACAGAGTGCCTCAGCAGACCTTAAATTCTCATTCTGCCATTGTCTCTGCACAGACAGACCACTTTTCATGTATATCCACAATCCTGTATGGCAGGCGCAAATCATTATGCGAACTGGTATTATGTTACAAATCACATTTTGTTGGCGTCGGAATTGAACCAATTTCTGAACAATAAGATCGAAAGTGATAATAAATCAACTAGAGACGGTGACGAACTTTGTAAGGTAGCCCTTTTATCGATATTTGTTTCGAACTACATCAACAACTGGTCGTGATTCGGCCGAAACGGAACTGGTAAACCGACGCCATCGATACCCCACCATAATCTCTCAGCACGTAATAAAATGGTCAGGAGTTAAAACATTTTTCATGAGCAGTTAAAGTTCCACTCATATGAGAAATGACTCAAAGTGAACCAATTTACAGATTAAGTCCAAACAATAAGGCTAATTTTCATATGAGCAGGGCCTACCTCCTTCAACTGAGGTATGGTATTCAATTCAAGAATAGTCAGAATGTACTTTATAGAATTATGAAGAACTTTTCCACTGCATGTTCGTGGTTTTAATGGACCGTTTTCTCAGTATTCAGCAAAAATAGTTTGGCTCTATACATTTTGCCTATAGCATTTAAGTGAGTACTACTAGAGACATCTGGTGGGATAGAATGTTAGGCAGGTACCCCATTATGGCAGGTTGACCGAATCTATACTCCACATGGCTGGACGTGTTTTTGAAAGCTAGCTCTCAGCTCTGGATCATGGTAGCCTGCCGTCTCATGATTAAGCCACAGTACGTCAGTTCTGTGTTAAGGCCTTTCTTATTATATCTTATCGATAATGGATTCGCCGATGTGCTTTTTGGGAAAACAAAAAAATATTTTTTTTCCCCGACTTGCCATTTTTAAGCGGTGTTTTTTTCCCGCCGACACATTTTTTTCAAAAGCTCCTTTTTCCCAACCGGCAAGCAAAATCGCGAAACATCGTCGTTGTTTTTCTCGTGTCATCTTCCATTTTTTCGATCGATACAGTCTTACACACACGAATCTATTCATCCCACCACTAATGACAATGCTTGACATGGATGGCGCTGTAGATTAAGACAACGTCACTGAACGAGACTACTAAACCAGCAGTGATGGCGGCCAGTGACAATCTCTTTTTTGGCATAACTGTGAAGGAGGCCTCAAAGGCCTCTTCTTCTTTTTTTTATTTCCCCCTCCCTACCTACCTAAATGGCGATGACAATCCATTATCCAAAAAATAATATAAGCCTGGCCTAAAGGCCTATGTTTGAGAGCTTGGTGGGTTTTATAGGACAGTCGGGCAGAGTTTCATTGCACTAATTTCAATTGGATGCCAGAGCCACACTAATGCACCGGTCAATGAGATGTCTGAACCCCCCCCCCCCTTCAGGGGTCAACGCCAATTCGACGCCTCTTTGGCATCGAGTTCTGGACGAACGAAAATTGCCCCACCGTCGAATACCTGACGAATAAAAAAAATTATAGTGTCGCGTTTCCGTCGAGTGTCTGAGGTAAATAATTTTCGTAACTGTCGAATTCCTGTCGAGTACATTTTAACGTAAACGTCGCATTCCTGGCGAACCGGTGAGCCGCTGTCGAATGCGTGTCGTCCGACGACAGAAATGCGTCAAGAAACCCATGTGCGATTTCCCAACCTCACTTCTAGGACAGTTGTGCATGTACTATGTGCAGTAGTCCGAACGTATTGCTGTTTTTAGCATCTGCTGGGCGCAATACAGATGTTGCGACCGTCAGTTCTGCAAATGAGCAACAGGATGCAGTGTTCGGACTACTATGTGGAGTTGCTGTGACAGTACGGTGGTAAACCTGCCGGGAACTAGGATGACAGAGGAGAAAATGGCTGCAAGAAGGTAGGCGAGGCCCAGGCCGTGAGATTCAGGGATTTTGTTCCGAAATACTTAATAAATATGTGTTCGTATGCATGATTCTCAAAATAAATGTATTTGGAGTTTTTCTGTAGTGTAGGCCTAGTCTAGAAGCCTAAACATTGATTAAACATTGAAAAACACAAGAAGACGGCGCTGCTTCGGTGCCTGTGTAGCCATTGCAGGCATTCTGCACCCTTGGTCACAGCAGGGCCGCCGCCCACTATGTGTGTCGAATTCCTGGCGTCCTCAACAAACTGATGTCGAAAAAAAGGTGATGTCCTGGGGGTTGAAGAAAAAAGCAGTGTCGAATTCCTGGCGAAAGTGCTGGTGGTTCTGGGTGAAATGGTGTCGAGTTCCTGGCGAACAGTTTCTCTTCAAGTGTCGAATAAGTGTCGAATGTCTGAACGGGGGGGTTCAGACTTCTCATTGACCGGTGCATAAAACAGCCCGATGAAAACCCTGAGGAAAATATACGACTTACTTATTTTTTTCTGACTTTTTCACACATATTTTTCCTTTTTCTTTGTTATCTGTCTGTGCTTTTTTCTGAGCATTAGACTTCAAGTCCTCATTTTTGTCTTGTTCTGAAGCTACTTTTTCCAACTTTTTCTTTTCCCGTCGTCGTTTTTTCTTTGCTCGCCGTTTTTCTGCTTTTCTTTTTTCTTTTTCTTCCTCTGCAAGCAGCTCTTCTGCATTTTTCCTGATTTCCTCTGGAGTAAGTATTTTATTGGGCTGACCCAGATCTGAAAATTGAACAATCACTATTTTAATAAACACGATTCTATTGCAATGACAGCTTGGTACTTATATTGGCTGGATTGACAAACTCACTAACTGCTCAACCATTTGTTGACATTCTTGCTGCAAGACATAAATATGGAAACTGGATTCATCATCAGAAGCATAATTACTGAGGAATGATACCGTAAGGGAGCATCCATTAACTACGTACACACTGAGGGGGAGTGGGAGTCTATGAAAAAGCGTACACTCTGCGTACAGGGGGAAGGGGGTAGTCTTGCGTACGTACGCAACCCAAGAACCCTAACCCTAACTCCGTAACCCTTAGCACACTTAGGGAGAGTACCTCTCGCCCAGTAATTATCTTAATTACCCACTGCTGGCGAGTTGTTCTCGCCCCACAAAGTGAAATAAGTGAAATAGTGAAATATTTTTCCACAGGGTGAATCATCATACACGTATGGGTTATTATACATGATGTATCAGTGACAAAGACATGGAACATCTTTCTTTCTACAGGGTGCATCCATAAAGAGGTTGATTGTTCAATGGGCCACATGAATAAAGACTAGCAAATGCTTTTACTTGCATTTTGCAGTACAAATGCAATACGGTATGTTGTACAAATCTTTAAAAGCATCTGCTAGCTTTTATTCATTTAATTCACCCAATGTCTCAATGGCAAAAGAGAGATAACCAGGGACTGGGAGAAGCAGATGGGTTCTGGGCAACACAAACAGCGCTGAGCTCCTCGACTCAATTAACACAGCAATTTGAGGACAGCTAACAGCTCTCCTAGCACGTCTTAGGAGTGTTGAAAACAGCTCTTCTGCACTTTTCAAATGAGAAGGACTGCTGCAGCTTGTTTTCTTGTGCACATTGTCTTCCAAAATAACAACACCTTCATGGTGCAATTTGCCCATAAAGTTTGGCTGATGAATTGTGCTCAGAAAACTGTAAATACCCTCAGTGGCAGGCTTGATTAGCCCCTGCCAGCCAAGCAGTGGGAGTCGATTCAGGCCTTGGAGTAAGATAATTGCAGGTGGGTGGAAAACAGGCCACCTAAGTCAAAAGAAATTGTGCTAGGCGAGCTGTTGACGGTGTCAGCCATTTTGAATGACAATAACAGCACACCGAACATCATATGAAAGCTGCAATATGATTGGCTGTGGACGAGCAGTTGACAACAACTGACCAATCAGCCTGAGCAGTACTGGATTCTGGTTCCTGGAGCTTCCATCGTTGCCAGCAGACGGCGTGTCAGACGTAAGACGAGCTTGGCGAGGCGGGCGATTTTTTTCAATGTGTTTTCTATTGAGGCTGGCGGCTTTTGGCATGCCTAAATTTCATTTTACGCGGGTGATGGCAGGTGCGAGCAATCGCTCACCTCTTACTCCAAGGCCTGTCAATTAGGGGTTTAAAGCTGACGTGAATGAACAAAAACCACAGCGCCACAGCATGGTGGTCTACAGAAGTGCAAACGCCCTTCGAAACACCTCCAGAACATGATAGACTACCGCCTATTTGGTGGCGCCACTGTATTCAATCTCAGGCTTTCAATCGAGACACATCAAGAGATAGTGGCCAAGTGACAGGGCCTGATAGACTTAGTACAATCCGTAGGAACCTGAGTATGAGGTTGGTCAGGGTTCTTTAGTGCTTGCGCCCAGTTGATATATATAGTACAATGGCGAAAACTCCGGCATCAACAAATAATACACCACTCGTCCGAGTTTCAGAAACTACAATTGGTATCATTGCAAACATGTTGCATATAAATCTTATTTGATTTCTTTTGCCATAGTTTCGTTATTTGAATACATTTTCACAAAAATGCAATGTACTTGGTCTGAGCAGTAATACATGCATGACTTGCGCGATGTGTGTATATTTGTAGAAAGAATATTTAATTGATTACGGTAATTATGGCCAAAGGAATAAAATAAGAATTTTCCTCAACGTATGTGTAATGATATCTGATGACGTTGATGTACGTCAAATGAGTGTTGTATTGTTTTTGAATGCATAAATGTTTTCAACTGGTGCTTGGATAACACCATAAATGTCAACAAGAAGTGAATACTATAGAATGGAGATCAACTTTCCTCTCTGGTTCCGAAAGAACATAACGCCTTCGACCTGCTGACGTCATTGGGACGCCACGCTCGATGTTACTCCATTGACCGACTCATGGAGAATACAGTGGCGCCACCAAATATGCTGGTAGTCTATCAGGTTCTGCAGGTGTTTTGAAAGTACCTTATGGTCGTTTGTATTTCTCTTGACCACCACCGTGGCGTGGTGGTCTTTTTCAAAGCTGGAATCTCCTGTTTTTGTTCATTCACGTCAGCTTTAATTGCAGTGCAGTGCTCAGAGTGGTGGATTGTTTGGAGTTGTGCAGTTTGCTATGGTTAATGCAGTTAGATACCATGAAAATAAAGGGAATCATAGTAATTGCACATGAGGCCGGAACTTACACGAAATAAACTTGACTCGGTTTCAGATGTCACCCTGCCGCGCGGTTAGCTGTTTTCCGCGCCGGGTTCCTGCGTATGTGCCATGTCTTAGCGTTTGCGTGCACAGATCACACGCCATCCGACTGCGGCGCCGCAGTGGTACGGTACTGAATGAAGTAGCCCCTTGGAGTACGCTCGTACAGGGGGGAGGGGGTTTGAGCGAATGCGTACAAGGTGCGTACAGGGGGGGCTAAAAATTGGCGTTTTTGTTCGTACGTACTTAATGGATGCTCCCTAAAGAAAACTGCATCACCACACAGATACAAGAAGATACAAGGCAACGCACCAATCTTGGCCGAGTACACCTACCATGCCTACCTTGTTTGTGCCGCCTGTACTCCCTTGCCTTCATGTGGCCAGACAGCATCTTCAAATAATCTATATCATCGTCATCGTCATCATCGTCATCTTCATCATCATCATCATAGTCGTCATCATCATCGTCAAGATCGTAACCATTATACACATCCTCTACAATATTATAAAGGAGCAGAAAGTGTGAGTATGCATTTGATATTTGATATTTGATATTTATTCAGACCAACACAATCAACAAATAAGGGATACAAAGAATAAGAAAAGAAAATATCATGGTCTGGGACACAACCAAGATCAAAGGTAGATCGCTAACGGTTGTACCCCATGACAAGGTGAATGAAATAAAATGAATTGAAAGGAGTACAATAATATACACTGACGCGATGACGGCAACTAAAATGAAAAAAATATAAACTAAACTGGATTAAAATTCATCGAGCACAAACGTAACAATGAGGGATTGTACAGACAGAGCTGTACAATCCCAGCATATACGGTAGTTCTTGTAATACAGAGTGAAGCCAGCAAGGCTGTGGGTGTAAATTTTTTCAGTTACAAAGAGGGGTAGGGAGTTATGGATATGTACAATACTGTAAAGAGGTCTGAGTTTGGCAAAGTTGTGTCTGCAAAAAGGGGCAACCAAGTTCAGTCTATTCCGAGTATTATGGTAATGGATTTGGTTGTTTGTTCTAAAAGTGTCGGGTGAAAAATATCCTGGTAACTCGTTCTTGAAAAACTTATAAAGAAATTTCATTTGTACGAGGGCGTGTATAGTCTGGCTTTCATTTGTACGAGGGCGTGTAAATCAGGTAGCTTGAGGATTTTTAATTCCTTAAAGAGAGGTTCAGTATGGGCTATAAAATGACTTCTAGTCATTATGCGGACAGCTTTCTTTTGCAGTTTTAGTATATTGTTATGGTTGTAGCCCCAGGATAATAATTGATAATGAAGGTGAGGAGTAATAAGGGCGTGATATATAGTGAGCAAAGTTTTTCGAGGGACACAATGTTTAATATAGTTTAAAATTCCTATTGCTCTCGAGATCTTTAAAGATGATGGGACCAATCGAGAGACTTATGTATAGTAAGACCAAGAAAATTAAATTCTTCAACGCGATCAATGGGGGTTTGATGGATTGTAATTCTAACGTCAGTTGGTCTAGAGCCTAGGCGTTCAAAGATAATGTATTTGGTTTTGAGATATTGAGTGAGAGTTTGTTTGCTTCGAGCCAGTGTGATATTTTTGCTACTTCTGAATTGATGTTATAGTTTAATTCATCCAGACTGCCTCAGAACCAAAATTGCTAAGTTCACTCTCTAATGTAGTGTCGTCAGCAAACATGATGGGGTTGAAGATGTTACTTGCTTGTTGTAAATCATTAATATAAATTAAGAACAAAAGTGGACCTAAAATTGATCCTTGAGGAACGCCAGTTGTAATGGGTGCACGAATGGATTGTGTGCCACAGAAATCAACAAATTGTTCACGGTTAGACAAATAACTTTTAAGAAGAGACAGGGCAGTATCATTAAGACCATAATATTTTAGTTTTCCGAGTAAAATACCATGATCGAGAGTGTCAAATGCCTTACTGAGATCCATAAAGATGGCAATAGATTTATTTCCTGAATCTAGTGTTTTTGTAATTCTATCAATGAGTTCAACTGCAGCAAGGTCAGTAGAGTGCTTGGGTCGGAAGCCAGTTTGGCTTGGATATAGTAGGTCATTTTGGGTGAAATAATTGCTGAGTTGGTCATGAAGGACTTTTTCGTAAATTTTAGAGATGGAGGGGAGCATCATTAAGACCATAATATTTTAGTTTTCCAAGCAAAATACCGTGATCGAGAGTGTCAAATGCCTTACTGAGATCCATAAAGATGGCAATAGATATATTTCCAGAATCTAGTGTTTTTGTAATTCTATCAATGAGTTCAACTGCAGCAAGGTCAGTAGAGTGCTTGGGTCGGAAGCCATATTGGCTTGGATACAGTAGGTCATTTTGGGTGAAATAATTGCTGAGTTGGTCATGAAGGATTTTTTCGTAAATTTTAGAAATAGAGGGAAGCAGGGATATAGGACGATAATTGTCTAGAATGGTAGGGTCACCTTTTTTATAGAGAGGAAGGACTCGTGCTATCTTAAGCCTGTCTGGAAAGATACCAGTGGATATTGAGTGATTTATCATGTGTGTAATAGGTTTCAAGATTTCCTTCTTACAATCTTTTAAAAGTTTTGTTGAAATCCCGTCCCACCCATAACTAGTTTTTGTTTGGAGCCTATCAATTGCTTTTTCAGCGGTAGTTTCAGTAATAGTTTCAAAGTGGAAAATTTTATGCTGGGGATGACCTAAGTAATCTCTGTATCTATCTTAAGCCTGTCTGGAAAGATACCGGTGGATATTGAGTGGTTTAACATGTGTGTAATAGGTTTCAAGATTTCCTTTTTGCATTCTTTTTGTAAAAGCGATCAATCCATCCTGAACCGAACCCGCCCGAGGAGGGTGGAGGTAGGTTTCCTCGAACCAGCACCGTGTAAAAAGGCCTAGACTTCAAATTATGGCACATTACATTTCTGCCATGATATATTTTTCAGAGATAGCAGAAGAAGACAACTACGACGCGACGGCTCCTGGAGAAGGTACCCTCGACAAATTATTAGTTCGGACGACAGCTTTTAAGAATCTACAGTGAATTTGATGTTCAGGTTTACTTTTTGTGATGATAAAGTGCTGAAGAAAATAAACCTTGTCTCATTCTTCGGACCCAACTTTTTCCTCTTCTCATTCTAGGCAGTCGCCGAAGTGAGACCATATTCTTGCCAAATCATAATTATTATTCTCATCAAGACACGTATCTTCATCGCCAAGTGAATTCGGCCGAAACAATCGGTAAGTACAGCTATGGGATAAATCTGGGACATCCCGGTTGCACCAAAGGTCTTACGTCGTCTTAACAAAAATGGGTTGCACCATCGATGTCTTAGGACATGTCCCAGCTTTCCTGTCCTACGCATTTGGACTTACGTGTGGTGTAAGACAAGTTTGGTGCAACAGAAATAAAATACACTAAAACTTTTGCACCAGCATAATCTTACGACACAGACTTGACGCATAAACACGTCTAGTGGGGAGGTGACTTACATGTAGATAGTAAGGCTGGTTTTTTGGCTTGTCGTCTAAACGGCCCTATTGTGATGTTTATCTTAAATGTCAATGTCCAAGGAAGAATAAAAGAAACCAAACAACAGTTTGATGATCGACAGCTCTTAGAATGCTGCACCTGCTTGTTATACACCTACTTGAAAATTATCACATTCATCTCACCGGCACTGGCGCCTTTTCTCATTCCAGACAATGTGGAACAGGACTCTGAAGAATGCCATTTCTTGATATACCATGATGAACGCGATGAAGAACTTGCTTTACAAACCAAACGCGAGATGGAAAAAATGTCAACGTACAAAGGCGAGAAAGTGAAAATTAAAGTGCTTTTTGATGATTTCCACATGGAGGGAATGCCGCAAAACAGATTAAAACGTGCCCTGGAGTGTCCCCGCACAGTGAAATTAATTCTTGTCACCGAGAACTTAGCTACGGAGGAAACGCAAGCACTTGTCGAAATTGAAGTGTACAAAATCCTTCGCAGCAGCACATCGGGCCAAGTGTTTGTGTTACTTGGTGATGAAAAATACAATTCGTACAAAAAAAAACTGGATGAATATGTTCGAAGTTTAGTTGATGCACGTTGTAAGTACGACATAAAGGGCGAAAAGTTTGTTGACAAAATGTATGGCATATTCAAGAAGAATGTTACAGACGCTTTAGCGAAAGAGAAGGTCGAAAAGCCAACTGCTGTTGCTAACTGAAAAAAATAGGCAAAAAAAAGTGCTACAGGAAATGGAGAATTCTGGTTATCACTAGCTAAGAGGAACTGGGTAAGGAGGAGTTGTTGATTCAGTGTGGTGACTCAAACTGAAAATTATTTTATTCGTACGGGATTTTACTCATGCATAACTAATCGTGTTGACTATTTTTGCAGTTGTTTAGGCAAATAGAAGGGGCGACAGCTTATTGCGTAATCACCCGTCACCCCTTCCATTTACCAGATGAACTGCGAATGCGACAAGCACCATTAGTTATGCATCAACGACTTCGCGTACGAATAAAATAATTTTCAGTTTGAATCACCACACTGTGATTGTATATATACATGTATTTCAATTTGGACTTTTAATGAAATCTCTTTTAGCTTAGGTTCAGAGTCATTTTTGTTAGCCGCATTTCTTTTCCTTTTTGGAAATCTCTTTTGATCACTGAAGTGCCTCGGTCGGGGTCCATAAGGAACTTAATGAATAAGTACACATTCAACCTATTGTATCAAACAGTGAGAGAAGTTTGCCACTTTTAGACTTTAGTTCTTGCCCTGTTGGCTTGAGAATGATGTCTGTCTTGTGAGTGCTTTCCTCCAAGGTGGGCACTGCCCCTCCGGGAACACTCAGCTCTTCTGACAATTCCGTCCTAATTTCACTGTTAACCCCCCCCCTTCCCCGAAGTTTACATTACTCAAGCACGTTTAAAAAATTGGTATCGGTAACAATTCATCATTTTTGTGCAACACACTGTATATGTCTGTTCACTTGTAGCGAATTAATCTGTATATATACATGTACATACCCGTGTCATATTCATGACATATATATCACTACTCATACTGGTATAACTATTTACATTGTATTACATTTTACTACTCATGTTACTGTTTATTTTGACGTCATTGGTCTTCCGTCTTGTTTAGTTTAACACTTATTTATGTTCATTCATTTCATATATTGTATCTATCTTTCAAGGGGGCCCAAACGGAAGCGATCGTCTGATCTTGTTTGGGCTCCTGACCTTACTTTCTGTATTCAGTTTCTTGTATTTTCTTTTTTTGTTGGTCAAATAAAACATCATATCATATCATGTATAAAAGGATCAGTTTTGCAACTGACGTGCCTTTGTCCATTTTTACACTTTTAGGCGCTCTGTCAGTGATCACTATGCCATGTTGCTGACGGAGCGCTTCGACCCAAACAACGCGTGCACATGGGTTGGGCGTTGCAGGTGTCCTACTTGTAGACCAGTTTAATATCATATGTTTTATTGTTAGTTCACTTCATTGTTTTATTGTTATTTTTAGTTCACTTCATTGTTTTATTGCCTTCGTGTGTTCTCTTGTTTCAAATTTTTAGTTCATATCGTACATTGTTTTATTTCCGCTGTTTTATTTCCGCTGTGTGTTCATTTTTAATCTCTCATTTTGGGATCCCTTTTATGGGTCACCTGACCCCCTTGGGTAATCCCGTTTTATAACTGTATGTATATATTTATGGTTCTCAATAAAGTTATCAAATTCAAATTCAAATTAGACTGATCTCCCGTCCTCGTAACGCTCCGGTGACGCTTACAGCTTTTTCCACAAATTTGTTACAAGGTGGACAAATTACAAATTACAAATGTTTATTGTTACCAGTAGATATTACATCTAAACGGTTGAAAAGTACAATAAACTTTGGGATAGAGATAAGAGTAAATGAACTACTGTTCATCTACTTCAATCTCTACTGCAAACTACTGCCGCATAATGACCACTACTGCAAAGTCTACTGCTCTGGTCTACTGCAAAACTACTGCCGAGTGGCAGTAGATTTGCAGTAGACAACTGCACCTCTACTGTTTATCTACTGCATTTCACTACTGTATCTCTACTGTTGTTCTACTGCAAATCTACTGCGTGACGGTAGGGGATGGCACCCTGCCTTTTTGTGAATGGAGTCGTCTCTGCCCTGCCTTTTTCAAATCCTGGCTGAAACACTAATATGAAATGGTCCTAGCACCATGTGTTCACCTCAGCAAATGCCAATATGATCAAAATATGTCATGAATCCTCATTGAATGTACCTGTAAATTGTTGATGGACCATGTGCTCACCTGGGTGAATGTACATGTGCCGAAGGAATGAATAACAAATGTTTGATTTTAAATGTTCTAATAGGGTAAAAAACCCTGGCCGAAACTTTGTTTATTCGGAGTGGTGGACATCGCATTTTTTAGCAGGAGACATTGAAAAATAGTGCCAATGGCACTCTGCCTGCTTGGCATAATAGCATGGTGATGGAAGCCATCAGAAGCCTTATCAGAATCCCATACAAGCCATACTGATATCTGTGGCCCAGGAATACATGTGTGCAAAGTTTCAACACAATACTTATGGCACACTGCCAAGTTCGAACATCATATTCGTAATGTCAGGATTTCCGCTGGCGCTCACCAAAATCGCAATCTGCGAAAAAATTAATTCAGTGGCGATGCACTCTTCATTATTATAAGACTGATTGGAATGGCATTTCGTAGTACCGTATATACTCGCCTATTGGTCGACGTCGCGTATAAGTCGACCCCCGTATTTGGGGCCTCAAATCATTGTATTTTTTGTATACCCTGTGTATAGGTTGGCCCCCTGACTATTGACTGTCAAAATCCCCAAATCCCTAAAACACATCAACAAATAACACTCGTTCGGCTTCGTCAGCTGTTCCTCACAGCTTGCAAACACAAATAGGCCGCCATTTCCGGGTCATAAACCACGTGACACTCGTCCTGCTGGCACATTGTCAACGATCAATGGCGCGTGGTGTGTTGACACGCTGGCTAATGATCCAAATCACTGCTTATTGCATCAAAGATGTTTGCAGTACTCAACGTAATTCTTTACATGGACAATAGCTGGGCTATATCTGTTAACAGTATTCAATTGTGGAAGGATTATAACTGTTTTTAACACGTCCGACTTAGCCGTTGTGTCACCGGAAGTGGAGATCGCAGTGTCAAACTGATCGTGGACTCTGTCTCTTCTGCATTGTTTTGCCATCAGTTAACTTTCAAAATGTACCCTTTGTGTGAGTACACATAATTATATTTCATTCAACGAAAATGATGCTTTTATTGTGTTTATTCATTCCATGCACCCCATGAATGCAGTATATTAAATCAGTACATGCCTGCCTTGAATACAACTTCTGAATAAAACTAGCGCCACTCGGCAGCATGCGGAGGGCTGGAGAACTGTTTTGCCGATGGGAACCTTGAACAAGAGGCCCATGGGCCTGGACGCTTAGCTGACTCTTCAACTGATGCACGATGGGAGTAGGCGAATGGAAGTTGGTCAGTTCAAGCCTACAAGTCATCAGCTTTAGTTTGATACCAAACATGACTACCTTGGCTCCACTGGTCTTTAAGTAGGTCACTAGGTCATGGAAGTAGGTCAGTTCAAGTGTACACTTCATCAGCTTTAGTTTGATACCAAACATGACTACCTTGGCTCCACTGGTCTTTAAGTAGGTCACTAGGTCATGGAAGTAGGTCAGTTCAAACGTACACTTCATCAGCTTTAGTATGATACCAAACATGACTACCTTGACTCCACTGGTCTTTAAGTAGGTCACTAGGTCATGGAAGTAGGTCAGTTCAAACGTACTCTTCATTAGCTTTAGTTTGATACCAAACATGACACCTTGGCGCCACTGGTATTACCTAAATTGTCTATGTGAAACGTAATATTGGTCGGCAGCTAACAGGTACAAAATGCTTCCACGGCACCCTTAGGATGGCGAGCTAGTTCTCTTTGCCACCCCCTACTATTTACCCTTGTGGACATTCATAGGCTAGGTCCTAGGTAAATAGCGGAGCCACTCCATGGAAACAAATTGTATTTGTCAAGGAACCATTATCTGACATCCACAATAGCATATCCCTTATTCCACTATTGAAGTCGGGTTCTAAACCACAGTCGGGATAATGGCTGCTGCCCCAAGACACATCTTAGTCCGTATTAGTTTTCGGTAATGAGGGGTTAAAATGAATCCAGAGAGTTCACAAAAAGGCAAGGACATCTAGCCCACTTCCCCTTTAAGTGACCTCACAGACTGTCCCTTAAACCTTGGAGGAATTATACTCACAGTATAATTCCTCCAAGCTTAAACTCAACAGCTGACGTGGATGATTTGTCACTGATACACCCTGTTGCCCATTTCAAGAAACACCCTTTTGTATAATACATGCATTCAATTCTTATCAATGATGTTCTATGTAGGCTACCTACCACCTAAGTCGAAAAAAAGTGACTTGAAAAACCTGAAATCAGCACATTTCCTGCAGTCTTTCCCGTAGAAATAGAAGGAAATGATCACTGAGAGAGGGTGTCCTCACGCAAGACGGAACAGCCACAGTCACTAGTGACGTCACGGAGTACCTTAGCAGACCAGATTTGGCTGATTTTGCCATTGTCTCTGCAGACATGGCGGACTACTTTTCATACACACCAACAATCCTAAACGGCAGGCGTCAATCGTTAATCATGTATGTTTTGTTGCCCAGAATTGACCCAGTTGCTCCACAATAAGACTGATGTGAAAATAAACCAAATTGAGTCGATGACAAACTTTGTAACAGACTCTTTATTGATATTTATTTTGAACTAGGCCTATATCAACAACTGGTCGTGATTCGGTCCAAATGTCAGCGAGTTGAGAATGTTCAATGGAAACCCAGAATTCTCTCAATAAACTGCCCATACGCGACTCATGTCGCTAAATCAGCACACAAACTTACCTACCGATGTGTATTAGGCCTAGGCCTACGTGAATAAAGCATGGCAAGTGTCATGAATGTTCATAGTGTAGCACTTGGCTTGATGATGGGGCAGCTGGAATGTCAACAGTGACGTCATCGGGCGGTAAATTTAAACGCAACCATTTCGTTTTTTGCTTATAACGCCACCTGATGGGCGAAAAAAATAAAAATTTTGATAGGAAATTAAATCTTTGTCGATATGCAATGCATCTGCACCAGTGTGAATGCACCAACTGGTCACATTTCAGAGATAGCCATTTTTGGTTTTTGCGCCATCACGCGCTTAAAATAGGTCAAATGGCGGAAATTTTTGTGGTGAATTATACATCCACCTAAGGTCTACCTCTGGGGTAAATTTGACTTTGATCGCGCCAGTGGTTACAAAACGTGCCATGAAAATCAATTTTGGGACACAGACAGACAGACACACATTTGAATGGTTATTTGACAAGCTTGGCTGACTTACGTCAGCTAAGCTAAAAATATATAGCCTTCAAAACTGAAGCACCTAAAACTACGAATCCTCTAAACTAAACTCTCAACTACATGTATGTTCATACAAAACCTGCTGCCTGTGGGAAGTGCTTTTTTTAATGTTTAACACTTTACAGTGCACAAAACGGAAATCACCTCTACCTCTGTTCCTGGGTATGACGGGGCTAGCAGGTCCAAATGTATCGTCGTGACGTCTGCAACGATGATGCTGGGCATCGATCGTATTCAAGGTGATTCTCACCAGAATCGAGATGGTGTTTGATATCGGTCCCGTGCTGTAATGGTACTGGAAATAAAGAGAAACATTTATTAGGACGGTAAAGTCAAACTAGAAGAGTACAACAGGTACAATGATCCAAAGCCCGGACATTTTGCACTAAGATCTGTGTAGATGAAAAATTCAAAATGGCCGCCATGGCAGCCATCTTCCTCTACCAGCTCTACTCACCTTATACAGGACTGTAAGGAATGACTGGAGCCACGTAAGCCGTGTATGCGGCTCAAGAAACCATAAAGTATAGTTTGGCGGCTGGTAATCCGTAGCGTACCGCTGAGGTGATGGGCAGTAGGCCAGCAGTGACAAGCAAAGAGGAAGGACTGTGTTCCCAAGAGTAAAGTTGTTGTCCAAAACCTGGAATAAATTTTGACATTTATTTAGGAATCCAAACTGAGATTTAAACTGAGATTTATCAGACAGTATAATGAAAGATTTGAAAGGAAAAGTCTCTATTTTCCACTTTCACAGCGCAATAGATTTTTCTGAAAGCAACACAGTAGTGAAGTGATTTAAACAATGCAAGATCTTACCTGTGGCATTCCTGATAAGAAAGCATTGAAGACCGTCGAACATCTGAGTTTAAACGGAGGAACGCTGAATGCTTTCTCAGTCTGATTGTAACCAAGAAGTACGTTCAAGTGACGAAGCACAATACTCTGTGCCTTCACAGCATGCCGATCATCTGTCATGGATGTACGTTCACATGACATGAACTGAAAGATATGGAACTTATCATGAAAATAACTGCCAAACCATGAAATCTATTTACTAGGACATGGGGTGGAGCAAAATCAGTGACTTAAGATTCGCGGCAAAGTTTAGATATGTAGCCTGATTAACTGACAAAGAAGATGAAATGCCATGATGATCGGCCAGCCATCAGCGCAGTGGTAATAAGGGCACCGGACCCAAGATCGCCAGCCTAGAGGCCACAGGTTTCATTCATAGTCGAGTCAACACTTTGTACTCTAAAAAAAAATATTGAATTGAGAACCGAGCGCCAAATTTGCCATTATTGGTTCTATAGACAATATTGGTCGATTTTAATGTAATGCAGGAGGAAACCAGAGTGCCTGGAGAAAACCTGCGCTGTCAAAGAGAGTCGCCCTCTCTATCACATGAGACACGGACCCGACCGGGAATCGAACCCACGACCTCAGCGGTGACAGGCGCCGATGTTTCCATTGCGCCACTCTGACAGCCCAAACATTTCATATTCTCAACTGGTCTGAAAGGATCCAGTGAAGCACTGAATGAGCTGCTCCTTGAGTTCCCGGGGAAAGTTTCCAGAGAGACTGGAGTACGGTAATAATGTGAAGAGCCTCGGACACTGTGCTACAGGAAAAAGGCGCCAAATAAAAGCCACACATTACCTTCATGAGGAGACTAGAAAGTTGATGCACGGTGTCTCGATCCACTCCTTCCAGATCCATTGCTCTTTGAAGCAAAGCCGCAAAGTTGCTTTCCTCATCTGTGAATTCCCTCAGCTGGCCACCTACGAAGAAAAAACCAAGATTCAATGTCCAGTCCATGATATCTACTCTTGTGATATATAATTTTATCATATTTCTAAAGAGAAGATTAATTGAGATTCCGTCACTTCATTTAGAGTTATAGAGACCATTTCACTGCCAGTGGCACTTTCATTAAACGACAAAATCTTGAAATCTAACAGAAACTTTGTCACATAGGTATTCAATGGAAAGCGCTCACTAAGAACTTTCCAATGAATATCAATGTTGCAGGATTCTGCTGTCTTTCAAGCTTTTTTGCATATTTTCATTTTTTTGCTGAAATTTGCCTCATCAGTGAAAGGATTTATAACCCAGTACCCAACAACAGTGAAAGGATTTATAACCCAGTACCCAACAACAACTGTCATTATTCTCTCAGATCTTTATGCACCTCATCATGGATTCTGTATTCACTACCAATAATGACGGCTTAACTTGCAACTACTGGTATTATCGATATATCATAAGGGGTGATGTGAATTCGACATTTCATTGAGCATCATTTCATAGGAAGTGGGGTTAGTGGTATTTATTGAGTGTTAGTAGTGTTAGTGAATTTGTAGGTTGGATTATACGCATGCTAGAAAATTGTTAACTGCAGGGTGGATCAAATGAATGATATATTCTGCCTTCCTTTTCTGACAATACCATTTGCAAGAGTGAGGCCTGAGCCAGACTCAGCTATAATGGAAACAGGTAATAAATGTCAATAGTTTCGTCCCCTGGGACCCTGATTTTTTTCTAGCATGTTCGGAAAGCTTCCCCGAGGAAGTTTCTGGCGCTTCTCTCAGGGAATGTGAGCATGCCCAGTGAAGGCGAATTTCCGAATGGTATTTGCGCTTCCTCGGGGAAAGGTACTACTGTGGGTTGCAGTCGTGAAATATTCCACGTACAGCCAATCAGCATGCCGGCCTGGAAAGAAAACGAAATGCATGCCAGGAGTTTCCCCAAGTGAGAGACTCGGCGAGTCGCTCACTTTGGCCAAGCTCGAGGAAGCCTTGGCTACTTGCCAAATACCTTTCCGAACGCTCTCGCGCCTCCCCGAGCTTCCTCGGGGAAGCTTTCCGAACGCGACCTTCATCTGGCAACCAAAACTGAGTCATTCAACTGATTCACCCTGTAGTTCAGCTCTATTGACTACTGCAGATGTGAAAGCTATCTCTGGATTGGTGTACAAAATTTGCAAGCATAGTTCTTAACTAGGGTGGTTGTTTAAACTAGGGTGTTTGTTAAGACTATAAATAATGCTGTGATTTGTGCTAATTCAGGAACAAGCATCCCAAAGAGACAACATCAACAATCTGGATGCAGTCTATTGACATATCCTACTAACTAATGTAAGTGCAGGTGTGAAAGTTCCACCTGAATAAAATGGTCAACAGAAAAGGTGGACTAAGTTAATTTGATAAACTGCTTTCGTTGCATGCACGCATTCAGTGTTGTTAGGCATGCCAGAAATCACCTTGAAATAAACTGGCAGTAGGCATGCGGATTTCATGTTACGCCTGCCAGATTTTAAACCACAAATCAACCAAAGACATGCATGCCCCATATGCTTTCAGTATAATTTTATCATGTATCATTTTATTAACGTTAGACAGCATTATCTATTGTATCATATGTACCGTCAGTGAAAACTGCAGTGGCAACAAAATTCATATTCTGACCCTAATTGTGTACCCTGCCAGTCGTCACGCCAGACTCAGAAATGCAAATCACTCCATAACTGCTCCAGTCCCGGAAAAAATTAATGATAACTAGAAATTGACTTGTCAGTCAATTTGAAGACCGCCTGTGGATATTGAGAGACAAGAGAGAGGGCACTGATAACAACATATATCCAATTAGCTGTCAAGTGCCAAGAAATGTAGCAGTATTTAACTAGAGCTGGCTGACGCCAGAGATCTCTGCTATGTGTCGCCAACTGTGGTGAGGAGATAGATCATTGCAGTAGGTCAGTTCAAACCTATCCTTCGTAAGTTTTAGTTTACAAAGACAAAGAAAACAAAGAAATGTGTTCGCCGTCTAAAAATAGATTATACAGTCCTCAGCGCAAGACGGAACAGTTATAGTGACGTCACGGAGTGCCTAAGCAGACCTTGAATTCTGATTTTGCCATTGGTAAATGGAACGATGACGCAGCAGGAGATTCCAACAACAAACACGTCACCTGCATTGGATTCTGTATTGGGCTCGGGGATCACCTCATCGGCAAGCTGTGTTTTAGGCGATAAAGTCGCAAAATACCCATCAAATGATTACGGATTGAGCCAGTTAACGAACTTGAGCTGTATTTTATATTCATCTAGACATCCTGTAAGTCTTAGGCTGATGTATCTCTTATTTCTTAAGTTATCGCTCGGAAACCAAATGTTGGTCACAGACATTCAGAGAAACTCAGTAAAACCAATGAAGACCGCCACCTGCGAGGTGGTGGCGGTCTTAACAA
>NMRB01001036.1:58874-72864 GCA_002633025.1 Notospermus geniculatus | reverse complement strand
CCCCTGCGAAACTTCAATTTGTGGGAAGTTGAGAGAACTTGTCAGACCTTGAAATTCAACTTCCAAGGTTGCACGAATTTGAACTTTAGATTTGGGATGAAAAAATTATATTTCAAGTTATTTGAATAATCTTGAACTTATTTTATTCAGGTTGCACCAAGTTGGCAAACCTTGAACTTCAATTTTCCCTGTTATTCAAGTAACTTGCTATTTCTTGAACTTTTCTTTGACAGATTATTTCAAGTATTTGCAAGTTATGGAAACTTCCAGTTTTCTTGAAATAACTTGAAATGTGTTGAACTTTATTGTAACTGACACGGCAACTGACAGAGATCAAAGTTCAAGTTAATTCCAGAAGTGGAAACTAAGCTATATATTACTGCAAAGTTGAAATAAGCTGACAGATAGCCAATCACAGCCTTGTTTTCATTTTCCCTCCTTGTTCAAATTTCAAGCAGTTTTATTGCACATGTCATGCATGGTGCATGCATGCTCTGGGTTTCTCTTCAATTTCAAACTGATCATGCCTGAATATGCTGTTGTAAAATGGAAAAAGCCTGTGAAAAGAGGAGAAGAACGACTGTGAAGTGGGATTGGGAAAAATGGCCTATTTTGGCAAGGTAGGCCTGACGTTACATGTAGGCCTAGGCCTGCCTAGGCCAATTCAGGTTGTTGAGAGAACTGCATGCATGCTGCATGCAGTTCATGCAATGCGTAGGCCTACCTCAGCTTTTGTTGAGAGCTGCATGCACTAGGCCTACTGGCCTGGGCCTGCATGCAGCTGGGCCTAGGGTAGGCCTAGTTTCGGGTAATATCACGGGCCTAGTGATGAGCTTCTGAGAAATCTGGTGCTCCACGCACTCTGCGCCATGACATAAATTTTCTCTTCTGGGCCAGCAGATGAATAGGCCTAGCGGTCGTGCTAGCCTTTACTGTCCTCCACTAGTCTACCACTGTCCTCCACCCCTTTTCAGTGGCGGATCCAAGGGGGGGGGCATTCAGCCGCCGAGCAGCAAAAATTTTGGGAGGCATATAAGGCCACTTAAAATTTATAAATTGTTTTACATGGCCGCCCGCCTCAATTTTTTGGTGCCGCCTCAATTTTTTTTATATTTTATATTTTTCAAAAAGTCCATTTTTTCATCCCAAAAACCATTAGAGATCGTCAGTGCAAGCTCAGTCATGATGGCAGCAAGTGCCCATGGTGGTGATTTGCTGCCCACAAAGTGGAAAAATGAGAGAGGCAACCAGAAGTGACCCTTTTTGTTGAGATATTGAGAAATTAAAAGTAATTTTCCAGTATTGGTGATCTCTACTGTCCTTCTTCTTGTCGGGGAAAAATATAAAATATAAAATGCCCTACTCACCAACATTTCAGAAGTTGGAGTCATGTAAAACAATTTATTAATTTTAAGTGGCCTAATCAGACCCCTGATTTTCAGTAAAAAGAAAGTTCAATTTGGCCTTCCCAGGTGCCAGGAAATCGCGTTTCCGGCCCTTTTACCCAAAAATTTTTGGCACTTTGCGCCTCCGGGGCTCAGGGAATGGGGGTTCCCCATTCCACCCCCACCCCCCACCCCCAGTTCGGCAACTCCTGGATCCGCCACTGCTTTTGTACTGTTACTGTATCGTCATCCACCTCAATATTTCTTTAAAATGTCTTTTTTTCTGTCTCTCTCAAAAATAATGTAAACCACATCAGACTGAAGAATCGTGGTGGTAAACAATGACAAAAAACGGAATATTCTCAGCCATTCTGATGCGGTTTACATTATTTTTTTCGAGAAAGATAAAGAAAACGGTGTTTTAAAGAAATATTGAGGTGGATGATGGTACAATAACAGTACAAAAGGGGTGTTGGACGGTGGTAGACAGTGGAGGACGGTAATTAGCATGACTGACCTGATGAATAGGGAGGTTTCGCAAATCTTACGAAAACCGAAGTTCGAAATACGAAATTGGACTTCACTTCCATGACGTTGTATTTGAGGAGATGGTTGGTAGGCCTACCGCAAATATCGCCTGCTGCAAGAGCATCTTTCAGCGTATTACGTTAAACCGAAAGAGTTATGGTGTATATATTAAACTTTGAAATTTATCTTTCGTTTCCGCTTCGTAGTACGAAGGGGAAATTTATAAATTCAAGATACACCGTAACTTTTTCGCGTTAACGTAATACGCTAAAAGATGCTTTTACAGCAGGCGATATTTGCGGTACCGGTAAACCATCTCCTGAAATACATTACGTCATGGAAGTGAAGTCCAATTTCATATTTCGTACTTCATTTTTCGGCAGATTTGCAAAACCTCCCTATTGTCGATGGGAACTACTTCTAACCAACTCAACTAGGCCTACATACATGTAGGCTACTTCGCCTAAACAAGCTCTTATATTAAATAAATTATCGCTAACCACCGTTCATGAACAGTAGCAATTTTGGCTATCTTCGTGGGTCTTCCGACATACGTATAACAATGTTACTATGTCATTATGCGGTGATTCAATATCATGGGCCGCCGCATTGATGCCCCATCATTTCTTTCCTGGCAGAAACCCTTCAGGTCGTTACAAAAATTAACTTTCCCTGCATCAGCCATTTTGTGCCTGCCACGCCCCATGCTGCATTTGGCCGTCTGCTAGTGGCGTCCCTCAACGGCGCCAAAAAGCATTCAAAAGTATCGCCATGTATTGTATCCTGATCAAAGTAGTGTTTCCTGTAAGTGCGTGTACCATTTATAAAGACACTACAACCCGGGCGTGTCAGTTATCAAACACATTGTGCATGCCATGCACTGCACGTCGCACGCACTGGACTGCGCATGTGCCATGATGTGCACTGCACGTCACCTGCAGCGAAAGGGTTAAAAGACATGCAAATATTTCCGGGTTTACAGTATTGCAAAATGTCGATCTTGGATTCTTGATTGAAAATATATGAACTTGAACAAACTTGAAATCGGTTGAACTTCAAAATTCAATATAAGTTGAGCAGAGTTGAATTTTAATGACCCCTAAAGTTCAACTTCTTTCAGCTTTCTGAGAGCAGAGTTCAACTTAGTTGCAAAAACTGGAATCGGTCAACTCTGGTCAACTCCCAGGCCGGCCGATCCAATGTTGCAATGAAATGGTCCATGGACCATGTGCTCACTGGGTTGGACATAATAGTCTAATGACAGAGGGAGGTACATATCAGTTATGAGCAATCTGGTCAAGCTTGGCTGACTTACGTCAGCTAAGCTAAAAATTTCTGGTCCCGAAAACATCTGTAGGTCGACCCCCTAACATCAAGGACCAAAAATTGGTACCAAAAATTCGACCTATACCCGAGTATATACGGTACATGAATGAACTCGGTTTTCAATGGAGTTTTTTGCCAAGGGTCAGTGGCCGAAGGTCTTTGTAACAAAAGGGTCTGTTTTCCGCTTGAGGGGTCAAAAGGGTCAGTCTTCAGATATGGGGGGTCAGATGTTTTCTTCCTTTTCAGTACTGTAGAGCATGTTTCCGATGTGAAAATAAGGTCTCCTCTTTTGAAATACATGTATACCACTTTTTTGTGATAACCCAAATTCTCCGACTACTTCTTCAATCAGTACACACATTGAATATGACGCCGTCATAGAGAGCAACCAGTCTACGGTGATCGCAGCGCCATCTTCAGCACAGGCAGACTAACTAAGAAAAGTGTTAATAGTGATATTCGCCTGATAATGGCATTTCAATCGCTCAGTTTGAACCAATCAGCGATGGTGTTCATACACTGATTTGGGGATTAATCTGTCATGTCAGATTTTTAGCTTCGTCAGCATGACGTTGGGTCTGCATGATCGTGCATCGTATGAGGATTTCATGCGTCGGGAGGAAATAATCTAGGAGGACCCTACTCCATATTCAAGTAGGAAAGGCTAGGTGCATAAAATCATGAATAACTTTGGCGATGTTCATTTTTTGGAACCCAAATTTCGCCTGGTGAATGTTGAATATCTACTTCACCAAACCGTAAAGCTGGTTTTACCACAATTTGCATATTTCTGCGTCTGGTTATCTCACTTCCCCGTGATAATGTTTTAAGACCGATTTCGGCCGTTTTGGTCACGCTCAGTTCGGTGAATGCGCACTGATTTCTGGGAAAAACAACCTTGGTTCTAGGTGGAACATTCATTTGTTGGGAATGACGTCGTTTCCTGGCCTTAGCAACGCAAGAGCATGCAGCGTCAACACTGCAAGTGCCGACGTCATAACGTCACGCATGGTCATGCGGTGATGTTTTGACGTCGTTGCCGGCCGGTGCACACTTCTACACACAGCAGGCCGTATGGATGATTCGCTTTGTTTTCTCCTGGGTTTTCACACTTATTCCAGCCGCTGTTGATTAATAACAGACAGACGTAAGTTATTTGTTGGCTTGTTGTGCATGTCATGGTGTGTACACCCCACTCGATCTTTGAATCGAGAATCAAACGGCGGCCCTTGACGACCAGTCACGTGATGCCTCGCCAGATTCCTGGGGACACGATTGAAAATGAAGGAAAATCCGGTCATGCGCAACAGGCTCTTCCTGTTTCTGAGCGTGACCACCCGTGGTCTTAATGTATATAACAGCCTGTTCCTACGCACAAAATCATCGTTTGTCGCCATCCCGTGAGTAAACATTCACGGAATGTTGGTCCTAATGATGTTAAAATCAGTTAAATTGATGATGAAAAACACTGCAATGCAAAATATGGTATATTTATTTCAAAAACTCGTTTTGAGTGCTGAGAGCCTACTTCAGGATTGGGTCCTCCTAGATTATTTCCTCCTGCATGCGTACATGAGCCGGGACCTCGGGTCTCTGAAAACCCTGGAACTAAAGAAGACCATCGTTCGATGTGAATGGCAAAGTTTGTGGTCAAGAAAGAAATGGTTAGAAATGTGCCCAGCTAGCTTAAGCCCCATTTAGACGACCACTTTTGTTCAAATTTTTATCAACATTGTATGATGATCAGACCTGCCTACCCCATTTTCAATTTTGGGGGAAGAAGTTTCCCAAAAATGTGTACAATCCCATATTTTGGTGTACAATTATGGGCGAAGTTCCCTAAAAAAGTGTACAATTGCATATTTTGGTGTACAAAATTGCAAACCCATGATTCAAGTCTTTCAATCAACACGAACCCACTGGTTCAGTCTGCACTTGTTTCTAAAGCATGAAATGCTGCCTTAGAACAAGGTATCTGTGGAAATGAATCCACAGAGAGCTCACAGTCACAACAAGGCAAGGACATCTAGCCCACCACCCCTTTAAGTGACCTCACAGACTGTCCCTTAAACTCAACATAGACCAGCAGCTGAGAGCACTTTGGTGAAACGAACTTGGTACCAATCGCGGAGTGCAGTATCACGCAGAGGATGATAGAGCATATGAAGAACTGGACGTCTGCCGGGGACCCCCTGCTGCGTTTGGCCCCTGGGAACCCCCAAAAGAGGCAAAAAATCAGCTGGATCAAACATAGATAGGTACTTCACGGTATTTCACGGTAATTTACACATCACACTGGGTACAAAATGGTTCGTGACAGACATAACTGCTGCTGCATTAGGCCCGCCAGACACCTAAAAAGGGCCTAAAATTTTTGGCTCGATCAAACATTATTGGTACCACTTGAAACAAAGGTTATATATTCTAAAATACCTTGGTATCTCGTGCGTATGTTTCAAATGGATAATGCATTAGCCTCATTCTGAATGCAGCGGGTCTGGGTGACACAACCAAGACCCTCGCTCAGTGTTTCCACAATGGCGTCTGGCGTCCAACATTTCTCGCTTCGAGCATTCAGCGAGGTAGTGCAGCGAATGTCGGCCAGGTGGATACTCAGTGACCTATCCCAACGAGGTTTTGTACCATCAGGTACATTTCCTGCGGATAATCCGTTGAAGAAAGCGCCCTGCGACATCATTTCGACTCCTGCAGCTTGCTGCTAGCGCTGTACACGATGTAGGCACGATGTACAGGTTTGTACACACAGTGCGCGATTCACTGATGTCGCGTCATCGACGGAGCGCCCTCCCTGATATCTTAGGCCTATTTATTGCAATCAAACTGCACTTTTATGTTTAGTTTGAGGTATTTTAGAATAGAAATTAAACCCTCGGCTTCGGGTCTTGGTTGCGACACCAAACCCGCTCGGGTGGAGCAAAAATTCCGTCGAAACCCTCGGCGAAGCGCCTCGGGTTTGGACTACATTTTAGCTCCACCCTCGCGGGTTTGGTGTCGCAACCAAGACCCTCCGCCTCGGGTTTAATTCCTTAACTTCAACACATCTCAGAGAACACAGAATTGTCAATACCAGACAAATTACCCGCTGCCTAATGCCCGACAGACACGCCCAAAAGTTGACCCCACCCTCTGCTCTGGCACAATTGATGTAGATAAAACATGAAACGTACTGAACGTGTGAGGCCAGTCTGACGGATGAGCAAGTGGGCAGATTTCCCCTCTTGAATGCCAATGCCATTGTCAGTGCCGATGCCAATGGCAGGTTTTGAACCAACCCAAAACCACACTTCAGGCAGAGCTGGTCGGCGCAGTAAGGTGCTCAGATGATAAAATTTGAGCAACCACGTGTCGGTCTTATCCAGTGCATCTGGCAGTTGGGCATGTCCTTGTACCAATTAGAAACCCCCATAAAGGGCCAGGAACTCCAGGGGAAGGTTTTGGGGATGATATTGGAGACTTTGAAGGCGAAAATTTGTTTTATTTTGAAGTTTACTGATCGTACGAAATAGAAATACAGCATATTTGAGAGGCTTTTCTTTGCATAAGAAATGACCCTCAAATCGTACAACGTACAATCACCGCATTCTGGCGTACAAAATACGCTAAATCGTACAATGTAGGCAGGTCTGGATGATGTTTTCGTGGACAAATGTATGATCGTGTAAATGGGAATTTGAACATCTGCGAACAACTGCGAACATGTTGGATGGTGTTCGAACATGCACATTAACACATTCCCCGCCATTGACGAGATTTTTCGTCAATTCCTTCAGGACGGTTCCCCGCCATTGACGAGAATTTCCGGCAATTGTAGTTACAGCCACCAAACGATAGATGGACCCACTGGCGATCTTGTCTCATTGTGCTTTCGACGATCTCATTGAACACGGCCTTGAAATAGGTGGAGGTTTGTTTGTATTGTAGTGTGGTTTAAACCAACATGGCGGCGCTCGGGAGGCATTTTCTCCATTTTTTGCGAAAAAACGTGCATATTTGTGAAAATAGCACGTTTTCTAAAGCTTGTGGAAAGAAAGTGGTTGGACTTAGAACAAAATGGTTTGTGGTATCAGAAACAACGAGCTATGATCTTTCTATTGACATGTTCTTTGTTCCCATATCTCAAGTGATAAATTTTCTGGAGAAATTTGAAATTTGATAAAAATCGCTAAAATGCTGGCGCTGGCTAGTTACTTTTTTAAAAAATGCTGGCGCAGGGTTCTGCCAATGCTGGTCGGCGCCGGACGGCCCCGTCCAGGACGCAGAAATGCCGACCGGCTCCTGCTAACGGACAACGACGACGACGGACGACGACGACGACGGACGACGGACGCTGCACCATCGTAATAGCTCACCCCAGTGAGCTAAAAAGTTGACCGCTCAGATCAACTAAATTCAACTTTGACCCGACAGGCGTTCCAATACCGCAGAATTCAAGTAGAGTCAACTAAATTCAACTTTAGATGGTAATCGGCAGTTCAAGTTTAAACTAGGAATGTCAACTTCACTCAGATCAACTTTGTTCAGCTTTTTCTCAGACAGGCGTTCCAATACCGCAGAATTCAACTTAGTTGCAAAACGTTGAATGGTCAACATTATTCAAGTTATTCTGAAGTTGAATTTCAGTTGCAAATTCAAGTTCGAACTAGAACTTTCAACTTCTGTTTCGCAGGGGAAGAGAAAGTAATCTCGTATTTGTGCCTATGATCGATCTGAATGGTGTGGTTATCATCATCATAATTTATGCAGATTGAGCGAGTGATCTGGCGAACTAACGAAGTGTACCAAGAGAGATGCCCGCAACGCACACTATAATCACTTCCGAATTTCCTTTATGGCTCCAGCCTCGGGTTGATGGGGCCTGGTCATGCCTAGGGGTGTGTGAGCTAGGTTGATGGGGACGTGATCCCAGACAAGGCATAGGGTGAGAATGAGTAAGCCGGAGGCAAGGGTTGCAATGAAATGGCCAAGGTCTATATTTGTATAATAAGTGCAATAAATTATCTACAAAGGGGAGACGGACCCATAAAGGTGGGGTCAATCTCCACCAGACCCTGACAGTGAGCGCAGTCTACGAAGACACCGAGAAATGATAAAACTAACGAATGGATAAGATTTTACTACAGTTGAGTGAGATTATGCATGTAGCTTCAGTGTGCCAAAGTGAGCGGGGCATCGAATGCAGGGCTAGTCACGAGAAAAATGCACGGGGTTGACACACAATGTATAAAGCGCCCGCTAATCTACGTACACGTGAATCTCACAGCAGTAGCCTAAGGTTCAAAAATTGACAAATTGCACAGAGGTATGAAAAGGTAACAATAATGCATGGGTAGGCCTACTATATTGCTGAGACTAAGAATGGCTAGAGAGCGTAACAAGGGCTCCTTGAAGATACCCCTGAAGAAAGGACCAGGTCACAAAGGGTGGGAGGGCAGGGAAATTTTGGTTTAAGATCTGGTGTGTGCCAGATCAGAGTTGGTTCTGCTGCCCCCCAGAATAGTAGCTCTGGAAATGCAGGAGAGCAGCTGCCTGATTGGCTAAGGCCAATGAGACAATGGAGGTGATTGGCCAGGGCCTGAGCAGAGGCTGCTGGGGCCTGGACAATGGCACCTGGGATATGCTTAATTGGTTGCATAACTTGTTAACACCAGCTGGAGTGTGAGGTACAGGAAACAAAGGGTTGTTGTCAGGGCAATTAGTGAGGCGTGGGCCATAAAGGTTTTTCCAATCTGTGATTGGAAATGGCTTTTCTGTTCCCGCCATTCACAAAATGTGCTTCCCTCGGCGGGGCTTCCTGACACAGTTCTGACCAACGACAAAAACGGCGGGATACTTTTGCAGTAGAGTGGATCGGGGTCATTTGACGCCAAACGAGGATGCTTTTATTGATAAAGAAGCTCATTATTTCGACTCTCAGGTGCCAGGAAATCGCATTTCAGCAAGTCTAGTTTTAAAATTTTTCTGGGGGAGGACCCCCACACCCCCCCTTCCGTCCGGAACTCATTCAGTCCTGGGCAGAACCCTGCTGGCGGGGAATGTGTTAATTTGGACAAATGTTCAAGGTTGTTCTCAGTTTTCAACGTCTTTACCAATCACTGATCACACAGCAGCTTTGGGTCAAAATGGCAATAATTTTGAACAAAAGTCCTGTGATGTAAACAAGTTCCTTGGACAAGTGCGAACATCGTCATACAAATGTTGCATGAAAATTTGAACAAAAGTATGATCGTCTAAATGGGGCCTTATGATGGCGAGCACACTATCCTGAAGTGCACACTTTGTTGCTAAAGAGCACACAAAGAGCAAAAATAGCTGTAGACAGAAGGCTGCACAAACAGCCGACTTTCTTTTCTATTGCAGTAAATCAGCAGTACAGCCCAGTGAATAAGAAAGACCAGCAGACAGACCAAAATGGTATTCAAAGCCGACAAAGTGTAGCTTACCCATAGCTCTGGCGAAGAAAATCTGCTGGAAAAGGTCGAACATGTCAGCCTGAAATGCAACAACACACAAAGGATGATATTGATTTAAAAGTATGAATGATACAAAAACTGAATGGTGGGAAGTACAAGTTCACACTCTCTATTTGATAAAAAACACGGCAACTGTGTCACCAGAGATTGTGAAACTATGGGCCATATTCTAGAAGCTTCCTTAACACATAAGGTTCACCTTATTGTTTGCAGGGCAGAATACAAAAGCTTAAGTGGACCTTAGAGTTAAGGAGGCTTACTAGAATACAGGCCTATCTCCCCACCAAATGCAGTGAAAGTGATCTTGGGCCATAGTAAATGAGCTTCTCAATTCTCATTTCTCACACTTCTGATTTTCCATTCAAAATCAAAATCTGAAAATGAGTACCTATGTGAACAGTTTTGACATTATAGAATGCAATGTTCAATTCAATCTTCAGGCTACAGTATGATTCCTGCCACATCACAGATGACGATAGAGAAATGACCTCCTGTGTAACAGTGGCCTAATTCAGTACGTGCCCATACTACAGGGTGTCCCAACAGACACCTTGGGTGTTGCACTTTGCTAACATCAGCCTGAGCAGAGGACCGACAAAATGAGGCTTGTTGTTGAGTTTAATGGGAAATTATATGATATGAGGTGTTGTAAGTTGTCAATTGCTGTATGCAATGGGGTACCGGCAAACAAAAGGAGGCGCTGATCATCAACTCGGTTAAAACGCAGGTGCGCATGCCTTTGCGATTGCTGAACGTCATCAGCCATCGTGCGTCATTCTGACGTTACAAAAACTGTGTCATTCACAACCCATGACGTCGACCATTCGCCTGTCGTTTACGCTAAAGTGGTCAACTTTATCGATTAAATTCATCATGTTCCCGCAGAGATTTTTTGCTCAAAAGCCATAAGATATATTTTAGCACTTCTGTTCTTAATGATAGAAAACTAAAATCAGAAATTGAGTGCAATGTTTTAGTTATATTTGGCCTAGAAACAGGGTGTGCTATTCAGAATTAATTGGAAAATAACGCTAGCCTCACTTTCAATGACGCAGTTGACCGAGTTGATAGTCAGCGCCGCGTCGCGGATTAGGTCTGCCGGTACCTCATTGGCCACGCATCATGAACTGGGTCCAATTTGCAATAGACGATTCTCAAATTCGCCGATTTGCGCACTTCTGTCCAAATCGCAACCACAACCTCGATCTGAAACCAGCTGACATCATGACGCAATCCATGACTCAGCAACAGTTGACTCTGACGCAACGTCATCGAATTCACTGTTGTGGGGTTCTCTGCGTCACATCATTCAGTTTCAGACCGAGGTTGTGGTTGCAATTTCGGCGGAAGCGCACAGATCTTTCTCGTTTACATCAATTTGAGAATTGTCTATACATGTCTGTGAATGCATGTCATTACTGTGGTCAAGCACAGTATTTACCTAACAGGGCATTTGTCATTCATTGCATCATCCAAAATACTAGGCTTGACGCAATGGTTCATGGGCTCGCCGCCAGGCGAAAAAACGGTGTAGCCAGCAAAATGCTTTGTCGAACCAGTCAGTAGAATCGCCTCAGACCGGATTTTTCGAGAATATGCATTTCTGGCTCCCACCGCGCTAACACGCCGTATTAGTTGGTTAGCGGTATTGTTTCCATGAAAGACATAAGTAATAATCATGTACGATTGGATACAATGACGCCGAAATTATCACGGAAATCGGGATTTTAAGGTGGTCGTCTGCTTTCTGCTTCTAGGCTAAGCCAAGAATTCGAATGTTCACTTCTGCACTGCCTATCACCCCGTGCACATGAGTGAAGTCACGCCAATTAACCATGTAATCGGCCATTCAATCAGCTTGTTGCAATAAGCCATTGTCAAAAATGCCAACAGGAAAACAAAACTTAACTATCTTGCTGTTGTTTACGCCATGCGTGTATAATTCTCTGTTTCACGTCACCCGCGCGCATCGATTTCCCGACATTCATCTGCGAATGGAAATGCATACCTCATCGAATTTAGAGCAATTCTAAAAATCTCAACACAAAAGATGTTAATGATCTGAACAGTCAAACTTTCAATAACCCTTGACGTCATAAACATAAACCAAAGCAAATAGATCAAAAACAGCTCAAGGAAGTGGATATAAAACCCTGTACAAGGATGTACATCAAGTGTGAATGGGAGTTGCAGGTTCCTGAAGTCCTCTCCGCACACACTGCAGTTGTGTTAGTCCTTGTGTAGAAAATGAGTTTGTGTTGTTTGCCTCGCGCACGCACTCATATTCTGATCTCCTAGTCCTCGGACATGAAACAGACAATTAAACACGCATGGCCTTATGCCACAATCCCGAGGCCACAATGTGGTTAGTTAAATGGAACGCTTTGTCTGCTTGGCCTAATTCATGCATAGGCCTCTATCCCACCGCCAGTTCACGACATCGTTCACGTGTGCTTTCCGAAATACAGGACTTTGATGATTTTTGGGTTATGCCCCTGGCGGCCATATTGGATGTCCGATCGGGCCAAAACTTCACATGCACAAGGTCATCTAGAGGGAGGTACATATCATGTATGAGCAGTCTGGGTCAAGCTGTTCCTCCCTGTGAAAATGAATCCAAGCCAGCTTGGATATGCTAGGAAAAGCTAGGAATGCAACCTTGGGAGGTTCGTTGGGATCCCTCTGAAAGGCGTTTCACAGGGATCCAATGGGTCGGTAGAGCCTGAGGGATGTAAGTATGTAAATATGATGCGGTTCAAAGATATTGGGTCAGCAATAGATGGCAGTGTGGTCATCATGAAATTTAGAGACAGTCAGGAATATTAGGTACGTCTGTATTTTTACGGCGCAACTGACCTACTTACTTATGCAGGATTGCCAGGAACGCTTACATGAAACTATGATTATGTGGAAGAAGTAAAATATACTGCAATATACTTGGCAAATCTATAGATTTTTTCCATCAGTTTAGTTCCCAAGACACCGCTAAGTCATTTCCAATGACCTATGTGGCAGCGCCACCTAAATCAGAAATCTTTAAAAGAAACATTCACACATGATGATGACTGACATCTGGCATCCCGTGACAGTGGTTTGGGAGTGAGTGATCGGATGTATGAGCGATCTACCCCTGGGTACAATACAATTTTATCCTTGTCAATGTCAGTATCATCTATCACCTCCAGATGCAATGCAAGCAAGCAGCAAACTCACCATGGACATTACAATTTCATCGTCATCACTATCATCCTCATCATAATGACTGGTCAGTCTTTTATAAGCAGCGCTGATCAATTGAAATTTCTGAAAAGAAAATCTCAATGAATTCAATTAATTCTGCATTGTTTGTTTACAAGGGGCTCTACAGTTTAGTACAGCGACAACTAATTATCTCATGACAATGAGATGGTCTCAGCTGTGCCTATTTTTCACAATTTATAGATAGGTTGCGCAGCTTTCCGACTCCGGCTTCAACTCCCAGAATGAATTGCAGTCCGCGGTAGACATCCATGATAAAAGCGATTTGATAGACAATTTGATTTCAAAATTAATCAACTCTGCCATAAATTAGCCAGAATTCCATGTGACAGTACAAGTCCAAAATGTAAAGAAAGAACACATGTTGACTGTCTAACAATAGATTATGCCGCCCTCCCACCTACGGAACAGCCATGTAATGACGTCACGGAGAACCTAAGGCTTAGGTACTGCTTAAAGCAGACCACAAATTCTGGATTTGCGCATGTTCAGCACACCGCCATCCGACCCGAAGACCGCTAAAATGACGTACTCTGATTGGCTGTTACACTTTACTCAGGATGAAGAGCCCCGACCAATCATCTACTTCGTTACAACGCTCGGCTCCGCAGGGGAGACAAACAATGTGACTATGACAATGAGGAGCGAGATTTGTACGGTATGGAGACGGAGAGCTCAATGTTGCAAAATTCATCAAGTGCGATCGAGCGAGCCCGTTGTCACAAATTTGCGAGCGCGATGGAGCGTGGGCGCGATCGCGCCGGGTTAAACATGTTAAAATAAAAGCCTGAAAATGAAACGGTTAACAATGTTTAACTTACTTGTGTAGCTTCCGTTGAGTTTTGATGCTTATCTGGATGCCAGAGCAGGGCAAGTCTTTTGTAGTTTGACCGGACCGAATCGCCATCAGCACCTGAATTGTAAAATATGGAAGACAAGCTTCAACTGGTAGTAATGCAAGCCAATCTAACATCTGAGTGTACTATTGAATGACTGACATAA
>NMRB01001036.1:45096-56793 GCA_002633025.1 Notospermus geniculatus | reverse complement strand
GTAGAGTTGTCGCTTATCTGAGACAGTGCCACGCGGTGCTGAGTTCCAGAAAAGTCGGGTATAGGTATGTGTCATGTTTCGGTAATAGGTATGTAATCGGCCGTATAATCCAGATAAAGTGATCCATGGTCAATTCCCCTACGATAATGGTGATGCACCACGGCAGATTTTGACACCGTTTAACAAAAAACTGAGGCCACTTGAAACAAACAAAAAATAGATGATCGTCCCAATTCCTGGGTGAGAATATAGGTGAGATATTTCACAGAAATTTTGGTAAAAGATATTTTTTTCTTGTGTGCCCCCCCCCCTCCGGTGGGGCCATATAAGGGCTGTACAGGTTGACCCTGCGTGTTTTTCGCAGCGGTAAGACATGGAGGATCCAACACTCATTCTGTTTGCGTACAAACTGATCTTTACTGAAATCTGAAAGGAAAGAAATCATTAGTACACACGCCTCAGCTCGTTCGCCCAATGGGGCAAGCTGGCGACCAACAGATTTCTCTGTCCCTTGAGCTTACCTGTGACTTAGATCACACACTGAACATGGACTCTGAAGTTAACGACAAGCACGACTGCCCTTGAAATGACAGGGGGCATCCTATAATGGAGTGCATTTTGGTCTATCATGGCTGTAATATTATTAAATACACCCCTTCCTCAAATGCCCGGGGGTGCATTCTATAACGGCCGAAGAATGCCCGTAGGGCATTCTGTAACGGGGTACATTTAATAATAGGGAGTTTTCGTAAAGCCCCCGAAACGCCAACGCGAACGCCAAACCCATTGTTCGATGCCACGAAGAGAGCACCGAACAAAAGGATAGACGTTCGCGTTGGCGTTTCGGGGGCTTTGCGAAAACTCCCTAATATGACACCGGTCCTCCCGCCTGTTTGCTCGGTATGGGAGGTGCCCACCAATGGCAGCATCTCTGGCGTTCATCCGACCTCGCACGCTTTTCAGTCGGTTGCGGATGTGACGCATATATCTCCTGTGGCATAAATGGCGCGGGCATGGGGAGTAAGTTCTTCCCTACCCCCAAGCCAGGCAGCGATTCGGGCAGGATCGTTGCCATACTCAGCAGAGGCCTTTTGGTAGGCCGCAATTTCGTTATCGGTGACTCGTTCTGGTCTTCCTGCCATGGCGCGTTGGAGAACTGAGTGCAGTCACAGTGACTGGCGGTACTTATCGGCACAGTTCTCGGCGCTGGGAACTGCAAACAATAGTGTCACTGAGCTCGTGCACTGTGCAGGTGCTAAAATCTCCAACATGAATTGGAAGAATGAAACGGGCGTTGCCATTTTGTCTAAGAAACGGCTATCGCATTCACCTTTGCCCAGGCTTTACTGGAAAAAACCCAGATTATCACAAACCTGACCAATCAATACAATAATTGACGACAATTTCGGCCAAGCATTATGGCTATGACAAGTGGATTATGGTGTTGTTCAACCTATTAGTATGCCTGGATCACTTTCTCTGGATTATACGGGTGATTACATGCATACCGAACATTAAGTATGCCTATTTACCCTACTTTGCTGGAACTGTGCAACCAAGGAACTGTCTCAGATAAATGACAACTCTACTAAGTGCGGATCTATTAAGCTTAGATACATTTTTTTTATAGCATAGCCGATCATACTCCGAATCTAAATTAGATGCGGATCAACAATGGTGTTTCTCTAGTGGAATGGTAATAAGTCCAGATCTATTTGTAGTACAGTGGAACCTCCCTTAACGGACACCTCTGCCAGGAGGACACCTCTCTATTAAAGACACCAATGTTTAGTCCCAAATTGACCATTTCTATTCATTTTGACCTCAGGGTTAGTACCCGGTAGTCTCAAGACCACAATGAATTTAATGACTTTCAATGACGGTTTTAACTTTTCAAAGACTTTTCCCCCAATTCCTGAGCATCTCATGGTCAGCAGCTAACAGTACTAAATGCTTCCACGGCCATTTTAACCCNCTTACGAAAATGACGAAAAAAAATAAAAATAAAGTTTTTTTAATGTGCCTTAGCGAACCCGCCGCCGTCAAAATCGGTGAAAAATCGAAAAAACAAATTTTCTTTTTAAATTTTTATCCCGCCCGCCGCTCCTAAATTGGTGATTCAATGTATTTTTTTCCCGACCGCCGCACTGTTGTCCGTCGCTTGTGTTATGTACATGTATATTCTCCCAATATCGGCATCACACGCAATATATGCATTGCATGCGTTGTGCATTGTCCTCTGCGTGGGAGAATGCCGTTTTGATGGCATGCTATGTGGCGGTAGTACCGTAGCACGAGGCGAGCTGTATGTCAGTGATCGCGTGAGCATGGCATTGTTTACCGTGTTGTTGGCAGCTCAAAGGCCCTCAAATCCCTGCCTGATGGGCCCAGTTGCCAAACTGGGCGACCTGCTGCTATTGGATGTCCCTGCTGAATGGGACTACCTAAGAATCAACCGGATTCTTGGGTCATCAATGGAGAATACCTAATAGGCCTACTTCTCAGACGGCACTGAACCTCCCATTCATACTGGCACAGTGGTCAGCACCTAAGGCAGTTAACGGGTCTACATTCTTGACGTCTTGTAAAAAAGACAAGACAGACGTCTGTTTTTGAAATAAATTTATTTTATTTTGAAATAAAATTTTATTTTTTAAATTGCCACCTCCCAGAAATTTCCCAAGCGCCATTTTGTGAAGTAGCAAAATGGAAGAAAATAAAATTTTATTTTTTTTATTTCTTTCCGACCCCCTCACAAAATCTGTGGAAAAAAAGGTCGCTAAACAAGGAATAAAAAAACTCTCGCCTTATTCCACTATGAAGTCGGGTTCTAAACCACAAATGGCTGCTGCCCCAGGACAATTTAGTCCATATTAGTTTTCGGTAATGAGGGGTTAAAAAGCAACAAGTGTACCTATCCAGCTTGTGTAGGATCAGGAAGGGGTTAAACAGGATAAATTTCCACAATAGCTAATGCCTATCCTTTGTAAACACCAGCTGACTGACGTCAGTATTCGTTCTACATCACAAATACTGTTATTCCAATGAGAGTTTGAATTTCCCACCATTTGGTGACTGTATGCTCAGTAAGATGCTCAGATCGTCAAATTTGAAACACCACGTGTCGGACTGATCCAGTGCGTCTGGTGATGGGGGCATGTCCTTGTGCCAATACAGAAACCCCCATAAAGGGTCAAGAACTTCAGAGGAAGGTTTTGATAATGGATTGGAGACTTTGAAGGAGAAAATTTCTGTTTCATTTTGAAGTTTTCGAAGGCTTCCGGGAAGACTGTTCAGTGATCCAAATGAATCCCGCTGGTTGTTTCACCCACGGTTGTTACTAGTTTGGTATGACACTGTAGGTCAATGTATGATGAATCACCACCAACCACAGGGGCTTGGGATTTCGCATCATACGAGTCTAGGTTCGTCACGCCGAGTGCCAAAGGCACGAGAAGGGTGGACACTCGGCGCCATTTTCAAACGATTTCGGCCGACTTCACTTTTTAAAGTTGCCGATATTCATAAGTAAACAACAAACTCAACCAAACTTTGCACCAACCGTATTCCTAAGATCCTACTCTTCCTAGATATACACGTACATAGTTTGTAACGATAATCCACCAACAAGTTGGGATAAATAGGCAAAATTGCCCGTTCATGAGGCTGCTTGATACAGAATGTACACAGCTGCCATGTTATCGCCAATGCGCAAGTCCGATGCGCAGGTCGACAACATGGCGGTTGCGTTGACTGTGTATCAAGCAGCCTCATGAACGTGAAATTTTCTGAGATTTTGCCTAATATCTCAACGTATCAGTGGAGTATGGTTACAAACGATGTATATCTAGGAAGAGTAGGATCTCAGGAGTACAGTGGGTGCAAAGTTTGGTTGAGTTTTTTGTTTACTTGTGAATATCGGCAACTTTAAAAAGTCGAGTCAGCCGAAATCGCTTGAAGTGTCCACCCTTCTGGTGCCTTCGGCACTCGGCGTGATGAACCTAGACTTGGATGACGCGAAATCCCAAGCCCCTGTGCACCAACTTCAGGTGAGACAGAGTTCCGTTGTGCTGAACGAGCCTGTGTGCTAAATTGAGCCTGCTGGAATATCGATCGTGGCTTTTATAGGCTTTTTTAAATGAAATGGTCCATGGACCATGTGCTCACTCGTTGACATCGTGTAATGACAGAGAGAGGCACATACGAGCGAACATCTGGGTCAAGTCATGGCAAAGTTGCAGGACTTGGTTTTGGCCACCTGGACGCCAAGCTAAGAATCGAATCAGACAGAAACTTGGTTGGGGTTAATGTCCCAGAAGAACAGATGACAACTGTGTGTTCTAAGGAGATCCTCAGTGACATCCATCGTCCCGCATGAGGAGTATTGGGAGAGATCGAACATTATTCCATGAGGAACTGGACGATAGACCTAACCAAGGATCACTCCTGCCGGGAGGGTGGGTGGGTGGGTGGGTGGTACCTCTGGCTGAAAGGATTTTGAAAAATCTTAAGATTTGTAGAAATTATAAACAAACGAAATGTGTCACATTTTTATGGACCACCCTGTATTTCTAAACATTTTCCATCAGACAAACTGTTAGACGATGAATTTGATAATTCTCCTTCCAGCTCTTCATCCAGAGTTGATGACCATGATACCTAAAAATCTCTAATATCAACCAGTCCTTGGTGAGCACATATTCACAGGATGCATGTGGGGAGAGGATGACATAAGGGGTTAAAAATATAATGCCATCCACTTAAAGGAGTTAGACGCCGAAGTTGTAAACAAGCTGGTTTGTTTACAAACATGGTCGGCAAACTAGTTTTATTCATCCGTAAAGGTGGCAGCAACAGTATCGTTAGACTGGTGCCCGGTCCAATGCAACTCACTCACGATATTCACGCCAGTACACATCACCGACAATAGGTGGCAGCACCGCAGGCGTCGCGTGGATAGAGAACAGTGAGTGAGTGTTCATAACTTGGGCATCCAGCTCCTTTAAGGACCACCCCATGTCATTCTCAACATTCCCTGTGAAAATGGTGCCATTTCAATCAGAAACAACAGAGGAGTTAGAGGTCGAACTTAGTGCCACCGTCAATTATAATAGATTTACTGTTGACTCTTTGGAGAAATCTCAATACCAGCATCTAATCCAAACTCTTTGGCGTTAGCTAACAGGATCTGTTCTTCCCGGCACCAATGTCAGTTTCCTCCACTTCAGAACAAGTGGCACTGCATGTCAATCTGAATAAAGTTCAATGAGATGGGTTAATGGAATTTGTTTGGGAGTTTAGGAGATACAAAGCACATGTCCACATTTTACAACCACGGTGAGTAATTCTGTTTTAACCCTTTCACATCCGTGCGCAAGCCATTTCAAAGTTGGAACAAGTAAATCGCCTGTGCTCGCTCATGCGGAACCGATAACGGTTGATATGATGGCAAACAAAGGAAGAGACCAAGGTCTACTGAAACCATATAAGAGATTTCTGAAAACTAATAAAACTACTACCTGGGAGACAATTTTCTAAATGTATACGTTTTTTTGAAACACTCTGTATATAGAGGATGCGAAGGAGAGGCGCGATACATTTTATAACAGAAAAGAAGGAAGCATAAAAAAAGGGAATGAACTGCACAATTTGACACATGCAAGCGTGTCAATTAGGATTGTTAGTAGGACTCGGGTATGGCTCATGATCTATACAGGCCCGAATCCCTCAGGCCACGGGCGATTAGAAGGCCGCATGTTGGGCTGCAGTGTGCACTGCCGACAGAAGCAGAAGCTGCGTCTACTCCAGCGCCGTCTACTCCAGCGTCTACTCCAGTATTCCCAGTGTTTAACACACCAACAAAAAATACCATACCAGTACCAGCAAAATGCCAGAAATTGTAGGTATGCCAGGGAAGAGGGCCGCTTCCTCCAGGAAGAACCGACAGCAGTCCCAAACGATCTGCCCAAAATGTAAGATCATATTCGACTCGGAGGACGACAGGAAGTTAGCCAGAAAGTTCAAAAAACAGAATACCTGGCTCTCATGTGATATATTCGACAACGACGATAGCAAGCCTAATTGTACATACTGGGTACGTGCCAGATGTGCCAAAGTTCACATCAATGCGAAGGATGATCTCCAAGCCATCCCCTTCCGCTGCCCAGCTCATCAGCAGTAAACGTGGCATTGAACAAATCTATGGAGTGGTGTGGGTTTTAGTTCAATCTCCATGACCTCAGGTTAAATTTCATGTGCAATTTTATTAAAAACTGCCATTTTCAATGTTTTTAGAAGTGTTCAGTGTTGAATGTTCAATGTTTACATGGTTTATAACAGTTTTAATCAGAATTACATTCATCGTGTTCATTCATGGATTTCGCCAAAACTTCGTAATAAAAGTCAACATCAGCAGAATGTGTCCTCTTGCTAACTGTTCTGCGGAAGTGCTCTTCCAGCAATTCATGTGAATCCATATCATCAAAACGTAAGTAGATCCGTTTACGTATTTCATCCTTCGCGAGTTTCGAGATGTTGTTCCTCTCTGCTTCTTCCGCTTCAGTCAGGGAAATCACTGTGGTGTCATCAGGTTCTTTGTTGAGGAAAGCATTCATGTATTTTTCCGTTGACGAATTCGCCATGGAGCTGAAGTACGACAGGTGTTTGCAGAATGTCACACCCTCAGCCAAATTCTTGTGTTCCCTCTGTTCATTGGCTGTTGACAGGTATTGTCTCCTCCGGATGTGGGCTCTAACTGCAGCAACCTCCTTGTAAGGCACAGAGTGCTGGGGAATCGCTGGACTGGTGCTTGACTTGACTGATGTCCCAGGTTTTATGTCGTCCATAGCCTGGCTGCGAATCTGAAACGAGAAGAAATAGAGGGGTCACTCCCAT
Organism: Notospermus geniculatus; assembly: GCA_002633025.1. Taxonomy (NCBI): domain Eukaryota; kingdom Metazoa; phylum Nemertea; class Pilidiophora; order Heteronemertea; family Lineidae; genus Notospermus; species Notospermus geniculatus. The sequence goes on along the minus strand of NMRB01001036.1, from coordinate 49,899 downwards.
AGATGGGCCACACTAATATATGTATTAGGACTTCGAACGAGAAGATCAGAGTGGTCAAAATAGTTGTAAATAGTAGTTTCACCCCTGTTGTGTGTCTACATAATTTTGCTACAGTCCCTTACCCCCGTCCTACCTCGTTAAGCAAGTCAAGGTTTCTGAAAACCCTCTGCCACTGCAGATTCGTTGGTACACCTGGGGGCGTCCATGACTTCACTTCCTCGAGGCAGGCATCGCGACCCTGGTAAGCACCAGCAGATCCAGTTCGACTGAGTGATCCTTGCAAGCTGTTTCTTGATTGGCCGTGGCATCAGACAAATGATTTTTTTGTCGGAAGACATGATCTTCCGGTATGTGGGGTGATGCCTACCATAGAAAAGTCCTGCAAACTTTGACTTGGCTGCTTGTATTGCATCAAAGTTGCCCTTTCGAACCCCCTCCCTGAACAAAATCAGAGCCAGGAAGTAGGTTAGAATCAACTGCTGCGTGAAAATGTAGTTTGGATTGCAGCATGTTTTTGACCACTCCCAGTATTGGAGAACTGACGGAGTACACGACAGTCTTTTGCAATCCTGAATGAAAGGAACCAGAAGCTCTTTTGTGAGAGCACTATTTCTAAAAGCTCCCATGTTTTATGGTGGTCAGAGCCTTTCTTGGCGTACGTCATGGCCCTGTGCGTTTGATAACCGAGTATGAATGTGACATCTTTCAAGAATGGCTCCCAACAAAGTCCAGTGAATGATCGTGCGGCGTTCATTTGGAGATGAAGCAGACCAGGGAGTAGTACAATCCAATCAAATTCGTATTCGGCATTTATGTCCGAAAGAATTGAGCAACGATGCTCCTTAAATTTCTCCTCTTCATAAAAGGCAGTATTGCACTGATTACAGAACAGTACGTTGGAAATTAATTGGGAAATGATCGGGTAGATCCCTCCGTCACTTTCAAAGTACATCCACAGACGTAGGCTGCCTCCGTAACGTTTGATGCCAGCTTCCTTGCCAATACTTCGTAGAATATTCGAAATGTTGTCATAACTGTTTGGATTTCTGAGTTCTGGCTCCCCAATAAAAACCTTGCACAGGTTTTCCCGTAAATCCACTACATACTCAAAGTGGCCGTACGGATCAAGTGCTGTTTTAGGTACCTGGTTTTCATAATCAATGTATTTTTTACTGAGGGTGCCTTTCCCTTTGCAAGCAGTACAAACTCTAGAGGTACGGGGATTCTCCACACCACAGACTTGACATACCGGGTACCTTAAGACCATTTTCTGGTTCACTGAGCTGAGTCACTAACTGGTCAAATGGATCGTTGCCTTCTCTCATTTCACTCTCAACGGCAGTGATCATGCATGATGCAGCATGTCATCCCCCGCTTCTTAGCCGAAGCGAGGGCACGCATGATGTTTACAAATAACTGGAAACACACGTGCTCCGAGATGTACACCTTCCCATTGGTTGACAGATTCAGTGGCATCTAAAACGTGGCAGGATTCAGACGCAACACCGAGCCAAATCACTGCCTTTCTCTTGAAATAGTTCCAAGAATAATATTTCATTCTAGCTAGGTCTTTTGCTCTTTTCTACAACCATTTGGCTCTTTGTTTTACGTCTAGCTAAATACTGTTGTCAATATTTTAGTATAAATTGGGCGAATAAATGTTTTCACCAGATTCTTGTGAAACCAGACAAGTATTGGTTCCAGCGTCATTAGTGGAGCTATCATAAAAGGCGGAACGGAAGTAACGGCGATTGGAACGAGATTGGTTGCCGCCTTTGAAAAAATTTTGACAATGGTCGAACATGACATATCCGGTGGCCCCAAAAAATGACCCCCCCCCCCCTAAGGGTTTTCCAATAAATTTAACACTACGCAAGCTGCACTCTTGATATTTTAGACATGCAAATGTACGGATATTACCAATCTGTTGTAAAAAATTCAGCCCTAAATATCAAGCAGTTTTAACATGACGAAGGAATCAAAATTACGAGTCAAAAAATTTTATGCCGGATTGAAACAAATGTCGGGAGACGCAAAACGTATCACATTGAAATTAAACACAGTGTATTTCATTGACCACAAAATGGAATTTTCTGAAATTGTACCTGCATAAAGAAGGGGATCTTCTCTGTTTCAAGTTTCAATTTTGTACTTTAAAGGGTTAGTGTGCTATAGCAGAAAAGGTATCAGGTACCGAAAACTCCAATTCCCACACCCGTAGGTACAGTGACAGTGCAATTTTCGGTACCAGATACTATTTTCGCTGTATAGCAAACTAGCTGTTCGTGGTATGAACGTGAAATTTGTACCATGGACGCAGAAAGTCCTGTAGATAATACGGGTGAAATTGTAGAAAATTCGGTCGGATGGTATGAAAGATATGAAGTGTTAGTTCGATGTGATCCCCGCATGACATTTATTTCACTGCGGCATCAAATGTTTGGACAAAAAAAATTGAATTTTTTCGTCGTGTCAAAACCGTTCAATATTTAGTGCTGAAACAAATAGATGGATAATATCCGTATATTTGCATGTCTAAAATATCAAGGGCCCAGCTTTTATAGTATTGAAATTATTGAAAAATCCTTGGGGGGTCATTTTTGGGGGGGCACCCGATATAAACCTTCTGATTAGTTAATGGCTTGAAATGTTGTGCGATGTTGTGAACATTTGTTGGCAAGATGGAACTAGTCTGGTTCCCTGACCTGCTGTATGGTGGCGCTGACTGATGGTGCGATACAGAGGTCAGGCAGGCGCCGCGTCAATACTGTCAAAATGCCCGGTCAAATGCCGGGTGTTCTGTATGTTTTAGGTGTACCAGTATCAGCTTTGCCTCTGCATCAGCCTGTACAGGTATCGCAAGAGAGAAAATTCCGAAATTGAAGGGTCAAAACGCTGCACAACCGGCTTGATGGCCGATGTACCGAAATCACGTGACCTACTGATTTTGTCAGGATTCTGACAATTTTACGCGGCGCCTGCCTGACCTCTGTATCGCACCATCAGTCAGCGCCACCATACAGCAGGTCAGGGAACCAGACTAAGATGGAACATGCAGCTAAAACTTTTGTACATCATCATATATGGATGGTGTTCAAGTTTGTTGGGAATGGTCTACACAATCATAGGCCTACATTTCTTCAAAACATCATCATACATATGTTTTGAACAAATGTATGATTGTGTGGACGGGTAACGGACAAAATCTCGAAGTTGGTATTATCCGAATGTCAGAGGAGGAAACTGAACAGCATATCAGAATGCACGCATCGGCAAATCATTGGGGAGGAATTCGATGAATTCTATCGTCCTATAAGCGAATGAAGCTGTGACAGGAGAGTATTTCTCTTGCATCCTGTCTGAACTTTTTTATGGGTAGAATATAGAAATACGTGTTAAATGCATTAAAGCAATAGGCAACATTTTCTGTAATGGTCACGCTGAACCTCTGTAAGTCGACGATAGTTGGGGTGACCCGATCAGTGTAGTTAGTGACGAATATACTCCACATCAGTAAACGAAATTCATTTGGCAGCCTCAGTATTAAAAATGTAAAGGAAACAATTAATAACATGAAAATCATTTGATTGTTCACTGCATTTTTACACACACTCGTCATATTCCTTCTGCTAATGTCTCTGTATTTTAAAATAACAATGATCCCTATATTACACAAAAATATACATAATAATGGAATATATGTTCTGATGGTGGTGTGAATATTATTGTGAATACGGAATAGGTTACCAGGGAATTGATACGGACAAATCCAACCTTTCACATTGTCTTGTTTCTCGAGAAAGGAATATAAGGGTAACATGATGATTGCCGGAATAACGAACAAGCTGGTAACAATACGTCTGGCCTTCTGCACTGTGCACCATGCTTTTGCTTTAAATGGATACATCAGTGCGAAGAGGCGTTCCATTGGCATCGACTGCAGGATAAGTGAGCACACAGTTGCTGTGTAGTATCCCCAGAAAAGATAGTGTATGCATATCCATTTAACTCCGACGATATTTTTTAGATCTGCTTTGATTACAGCAATAATAGTCCTCTGTAGTACCAACATAATGAGAAACAAAGAGTCCGCAACGGCCATTCCTTTCATATAAACTGCTGAAGATTGATGCTTGTAGCTTGGAAGGCATAATATTCGATAGGAAACAATATTTCCCGCGATACCAATAACGACTAATAACGGTTGGAAATAAGTTTCAATTGCAACGCTTATTGTGACAAGTATTCCTGCCCAATAACTTGACTCCTGTACATGTAGAGTGTTTATTTGTTCACTCCTACCAACAATATGCGTATTGAGTTCATAGGAACGAATGGACTGCATCATGTCCTCTTGAAGTACAAAATGACCTTTCACATGATGACACTGTTGGAACTGACAAACGCAGTCGTTGATTGAGACCTGTCCTTATCAAAGTTTTCAAAATAATGACAGCAAACCAATTTGCAACTGGAATTTGGCAGCTTTGACAGTGAGGTGTCCAACTGGCAGAGGTGGCCAGTGAAGGTATTTGGACTGCGTAACAACTATCAAGTGACGCAGAATGAAGATGTTAATGTATGAACAACAAATACGGAAGCGACAGTGTCTGTGTTTTTCCCACTGCTGTTAAGGCTGGTGTAAGGGTAGGGACACACCGAACGCGATTCGTTGACGCATGCGGCAAAGGCTTTGTTATTTTCCGCCGCACTGCACGCAAACAAAGCATTTGACGCATGGGTCGCCCTATCGTATGCGAATCGCGTCAGGTGTGTCCCTACCCTTACGTAATTCACTGCCCC
>NMRB01001036.1:27912-45087 GCA_002633025.1 Notospermus geniculatus | reverse complement strand
CCATACATCAGTGCCCTACCCTATTGTGTAGGACGGAATAAACCGCACAAGGAGAAAAACCAATATTCAGGATACAATAGAACCTTTTGTAACCCGGGCACTGGTTTATAGGTACATTCATTTGCACTACACCGGTTCAGAAGTGGCAACCTTGTGACCTTTCAACCTGCAGCAACCAACGACCTCTTTCAACCTACCTGTGACGTTCACACAGGGCGACCAACAGCAACCTCACAGACCGACAGGCTGAAAGAGGTGGAAGGAAATTGCTAATATGTTGCTTAATTTTGGAGGCAAAAGTCAAAATAAAGTGATGAAGATGGATGACGAGTGTTTTACTGCTGCGATGGTAGCCTAATCGTATTAGTTAAGAAGCGGCAGGAACGGAATAGGAAGAAGAGGAGGATGTGGAGGAAAGAGTGGATTGGTAGAAGAACTCAACCAGGAGTGTATCACATCTTCTTTCATGTCTTTGTTAACTTCGTCAGCCAATTTAGTGGATAGTCATGTGACGGCATACAAAATCACATGGTCTGAATCACTCTTCTGATTGGCCAGATGTCTTTTAACCAGCGGCCAAGAACGAACATGTTCGTTCTTGGTCGCTGGTTGAAAGAGGTTGCCAGAGGGAAGTTGAAGCAGGTTTCTAGATGAGGTCAGACAAGGCAACCTGAGGTTGCAGCTATCAAATTCAGGGTCTTTCAACCAGGTAGCTACAGGTTGAAAGCAAAAAGTCGCCCCGTCTGAACCTGTCTATCCAAAATAGAGCACAGAAAACACACAAACACAAAATGACAGTACAAGTCGTCTCCAATATTCGCAAATTTTCGACCACAACCGGGCTGTTCCTCAGGCACTTTCGCGTAAAAATCCCAGAAGAGAATGAGCTGGATCCTAATTGTGGATTTATATTATAATGAAGAAACCCTGAAAAAAATAGGAAGGTATGAAATGTTTAGGTTGACTAAATGAGTTGAACAGACAGGCCCCATTTTCGGATGCTGAAGCTGATTACAAAGAGAAGACCTGTATATACAGCAAAGGTCTATTATTAGTAGGCGAGTTAATAGGCTGGAAGGAAGAAGTTTTATAAATTATGACTTGTGTACTGGCCAAAGTGTGGCACCAGAAAGATGTTATACCAGTCCTTAACTTGCATCTGGTATGCAGTAAGGCAAGAGTTGAGTAAGGTGATATCTTGGTAGTGTCACTTCAAATATGTGCAAAATTTCATTGTTGATCAAATAAAAGTGTATTGTGTTATTTTATCTCTTTGATACATAATACAAATATACAAATACATATTTGAGACGCAGCATTATACTTTTATTTATTTTTTTGTTTAAGAGCCAGTTTTTCTAAGAGTCAGGGAGAGCGTGACATAGCCTATGACCGACACCGAATGGTTTCAAATTTTTACTGGAGGAAGGTGGCGACCGACTAGAAAATCCCTAAAAGATTTTGTGATGGGTGAAGCCGAGTCTACTGCTTTGTGCACATTCTCCTTGTATCTGAGTCCGCAGTATATTTGCAGCTCCGAGCTTTGGAAAAGCGTGCTGATCATCTCTTCAGAGTTGTTGGCTTGATCAGTGTGCAAGGGCAGCGGCTGCAGAGAACGACGACATGGTTAGCCACCCAGCCCAATTGATGAAAATGTATCCTGGAATTGCCAAGTCTGCATGTCAGAAAGTTTCCTTGTATTTCACCGAGATTAGTACGGAGACGACACTTGATCAAAAATTTTTGCTAAATACAGATACTAAAAATTTCGGCAGCTCTGGTATTTCGTAACTAATCATGGCTGCTACATTGTGGCCTCGGAGGCACGTGGTTGTTGGCAGTGAACAGCTTGGTAAAGCTACATTAAAAGGGTCTGATGCATGCCTCTGAGGTTGTTGTGTGGGTGCCATCCCTGCAGGATGCCATTCAGGGCTACTGAATAAGTGGGCCTAGGAAACTTGGAGCAGTGACTCAAGAGGAGATGAAGTATGGGTAAAATTAGGTGCTGTCAAAGGTGGTGACGGCACCAAACTTTGTGCACAAGTTGTCAATGTCCGGAACTGCAACAGTTCGGATTGTTCGCCTTTATGAAGCAACAGATGGCATTGACAAATTGCACAAAACGTTAGGGCAATATGGTGCACAAAAACAAAATTCTCCTGCCTGAGAATCTCAGAGAACAAGACAAAACAAACAAGGATATTTCTCTTCGGAGATTATAAGTTCCTGTGCTCGGCAATGGGACACATGGAACCTTGGTCTCTCTATCCGTGTTCAATTGTTCCCCTAGATGATCTGGAGACAAAGGACGGCTCATCCATAGCTATTCATTCGCCAATGCGCCATGGTGTGCGAGTGGAATGCTTGTTGACAACGAGGCTTGCACTTACACCAGACGAACAACCAGTATGTTCGAAGAAGATGCAGAGAAATGCCCGGTGAGGCCGAAATTAACTCATGAAAGACCAACAGTGTAGGCTTATTCCCCGATATGCTATTCCCAGTTGAAACAGGTCAAATTGCTCCCTTGCCCCTCCATCTGTATTTGGGCATAGTTCTAGTTTTATACAGAATGATTGAAGCAACAAGTGCCGTTCTTCTTGACAACGGCAATTTGGAAATACTCTAACTGCAGAGGCAGTCATTCTGAGAGGAACTTACAAAACAATACTCTAACTGCAGAGGCAGTCATCCTGAGAGGAACTTACAAAACAATACTCTAACTGCAGAGGCAGTCATCCTGAGAGGAACTTACAAAACAACTGAGTGAAACGAAAGACAGTGTATCAAGACTGAGGGCAGAATTGAATGCGAAGAAGCATTCGCAGAACTGGCTGCCTCACTCAGTACGCGTAGCAACAAGCGACCCAGGCGAAGGGCAGCTCAAAATGAGACCTGTGCTTCAAACGCGTGTATTGTGAATACAAAGCAGCAGAAAATTCTTATGTCTCTCAGGATGGCGAGGAAGATGAAGATCTGCGGGTTGAATGTCACAACTGCAAGCAGTGTAGGGTATTGCTGACCCATCAGCACTTCTCTCATCAGAAGACTTTGTGTGCCATGTTTGCAGCATCCTGAGCATATCAGGTCATTTACGGTCGTATTCTCACTCAATGCCCTGAGGATATCCACCCCGTTTCGGTGGACAAAAGGGACATTCTTTCATGTGTAGGCCTACTCGCTAATTGTGTAGTGTTGCCAATTGTTGTAATTCAATCACATCAAAGTCATGTCGATGTTTTCAAGGCTACTGTCTACTTTGCATCAGCTAATAAGAATATTTTCTTCTTTATACATCAATGCCCGGGAACAATAGCAATCTCATAACTGTAGCAATAATTTGGTGGTAATTCACAAATAAACCATGCAATGCAGTGGGGGAAATCCCACTTGATGTAATCAACTGTCACCCTACTCTCCATTCCAAATCCCCTTGGCGTGAGGTTTATCAACGATAGCTCCGCAGGGCCGATTTTGATGAAACATACGTCAGTTGACTTATCTTTCTTGGCGGTACAGCCATCATCACAGTCATTTTCCCGTAAAACGTGACAGAAAAAAGTTGTTTCACAAATCACCGTTTGTGCTGACGGCCGAAATGGCGGCCATTTTGAAATGACGCAATGCATCGCGCACGTGTAAACTGCACTGAACAGCATCGCGAAATGAAATGGGTTTTGAGAAAGAGATCCGTTATGCAGGCCTTACGCAAAAAATGAAGATAGCAGAAAGATACCGGCAAGAAAGACAAGTTTATTGATGTATGGTACGTTGAATTTGGCCCAGCCGTTGAGGAGATATCGGCTGAAAACCTCGCGCCAAGGGGATTTGGAATGAACAGTAGGCTGCTACGTCTGCACATAGGTCTGGTGTAACGAGAATTCACCAGACACCTGTCTCGTCTCACTGCATCTCATTGCATAATTTATGCACGCTATCGAATGATATCTGCTAGACCGAACACTGTCCTGATTAAAAATACTAGGACAGACGCAAGCAAATGCATCAAACCATCATGGCGCCCGCTGGTCTATATTTAGCTCGGCGTCGGTCTAATGCTCTTGGGGCTGTAGAATGACGTCACTAGCCGGGAATCCGGCTTAGATCATTTGCTTTCACCGGTCTTCGAATGCAAGCTGCCTAGTCGAATTGAGGCGAACTGTGAAACGTATGGGCGAAGCCCCACTAGTACCATTATCGCCCGCAAGGACCGCCCCTGATGATCTCATACCACTATACTATATAGAAATTCCAGCTGTGGAGCTACAGAACAAACCAGACCATCTATTGACGAGCGGTAAACGGTCAAAGGTCGGCTATCGATCGAAAACAACCATAACTTTTTAGCCCTTTAGCTACTCTGGTTAATTACTAATTAGCGATTTTAATTACGATTTAGCTCTATCAATCTCCAGGCAGGACAGCGTAGTGTTACTTATGACTCAGCCGCCAGGAGGCCATTGCGAAGGTGCAGGTCACGGTCATCAGGTCACATGTGCAACGACGTGGCAGTTTACGGTCGTCGTAGTTCAATTTTTGTGGACCAACTGACACAGGTAAGACAGGGCCCTCAAAAGTAGGCGGCACCCGGCGAAAATTCGCCGTCTGAGAACCCTAGTTGTCGCCGGGTACTTTTTGCAGATTGACAAAAAATATTTTCATGCAATCCACAGCAAGTAGTCCGCACACGGTGCGATAATAAAGTTTATTTTGCCAAAAAAGTTGTGTTTCTCTCTTTTACCTATGGCTTCCATCTTTGATTTCGGCATGCCGAACGCCTTTGTAAGCGCATCTGTGATTGGTCGAAACGAAACCTGCTGACCTTGACATTTGTAGCAGAGAGCAAGCAGACATGGCAGAATGGCAAAAAGACAGCCCTCCCAACTCTCAGTTTACGATCTTTTGCTGGGGAAACGGGCAGAGAAACAGCCGCCATACCTCTCTTGTTGGTGTATTTTATCGTTCTCCATCTCAATCAGCTCAGGTCAGGGACCTATTCTTTTCCAAGATGAATGATACTCTCATGAAAGTCCTTCAGCAGAAATCTGATTTAATTGTATTCGGTGGCGACTTCAATGCCCGTAGTAAGTTTTTCTGGAATGATGATACTAACACACCTGAGGGTAACCTTTTGTATGAGTTATCTGTTAAACATTCTTTTTATCAAGGTATCGATCAGCCTACGAGAGTCACTGCCACTAGTCGGTCCTGTTTGGACCTAATTTTTTACAATACCCCTGGTTATGTCATTAGTACAGATATTGATGCTCCTATTTCTCTTTCGGACCACAGTGTTACTTCTATCTCTGTAAATATCCACAATTCTATGCCGTCTGTTCCCTGCATTAAACGTATATGGAAATTTGGACATGTCAATATTGATGAGTTGAACAGGTCGGTCTCTTCATTTGACTTGGATACGATTTTTAATTATGTTGAGCCTGAGCGTGCGTGCGTTAATTTTGTGAAGGTGTTGAGGGATATTTTTGAGACCCACATTCCGCATGTTGATAAACTCATCAAACCTAGAGACATGCCTTGGTTCAACTCAGCAATAAATAGAGCCATTAATAAACGGTCAAAGCTTTATAGAAAGATGGTAAAGACAAAGTCTGCTATTATTTCAGAAAGATTTTTAGATTCTTGTATGCGTGTGCGTGAACTAGTCTCCGAGGCTAAAGGTAAATACCATGAAAAACTATGTAATTCTTTGAATGAGTCCTCGTCTGGGTCTAAGAATTATTGGCATATACTTAGGCAACTTTTGGGTAAGAGAATCAATGGTGGTATTCCTACTCTCTATAGTGGCGATGTGGTTACTGACAATGATGATGGGAAAGCTGAGTTGTTTCAGTCTAAATTCTGTCAAAAGTTTCACCATGACCTTGATGAGTCACTGTTTCCCAATTTTCCCTCCAGAACTGATGCTGTCTTGAATCATATTACTGTCACCCCTGATAATGTCAGAAAGTTACTCTCGAACCTCGATACTTCCAAACAGGGTGGTGAAGATGGTCTGTCCAATAGAATGTTGAAATTGGTGGCTACATCCTTGGATGTTCCTCTTTGCAGACTATTTAATTTGCTTTTAAGTGCTGGTTACTTTCCTGAAGATTGGAAATTGGGAATTGTTGTCCCTATTTTTAAGAACAAGGGCACTAAATCTTCACCGGACAATTACAGGCCGGTCACTCTTCTCAATTCAATTTCCAAAATATTTGAACGTACTGTATATAATGAATTACTCCTGCATTTACAGACCAACAATCTTCTCTTCGAGCGTCAGTCTGGTTTTCTACCTGGGCACGATACCCAGAAACAACTAATTGATATCGTTCATGGTATTTTATCAAATTTTGAGTCTAGAAAGGCTACTCGTGGAGTTTTCTTAGATATCTCTGGGGCATTTGATGCTGTCCCCCACCATCTTCTAATTTTCAAGCTTCAGCGGTACGGAATCAAGGGTATTGTCTTACAGCTACTTACTTCATATTTACATCGGCGTAGGATTAAGACTAGAGTAAATAATTCTCTATCTGAGTCCTCTGCCAATGGGTTTATTAACTGTGGTGTGCCCCAAGGCTCCATCCTTGGGCCTTTACTTTTTCTTATTTATATTAATGATCTCAGCGACACCATACTTAATTGCCACCTCTATATTTATGCAGATGACTGTTCACTATTTCTCCCCGTTGACCGGGATGCTAATCCGTCCTTTTCTACTAATCTCATCCAGGAAGATCTCAATCGTCTGTTTTCTTGGTCTCAACTGTGGCATCTTGACTTTAAAGCTGTCAAAAGTAAAGAAGTTACATTCCATTCCGCTCGACTGAAAGTTCCCAGTTTCCCATCCTTGTTTGTTGGTAATGATAAGATACCTTTTGGTTATTCTCATAAACACCTTGGCCTTATCCTTGATGAGAAGTTGTTATTTGAGGAACACCTCACTGAAGTCATTGTTAAATGTAACACCCTGTTGAATCCCCTGAAATCTCTTAAACTGACACTTCAGTCTAAACATCTCGAACGCTTGTACTTTTCCTTTATCTTACCTCATATGGAATATGGTTCTTTGATATTTGGTTCAGCTAATGCTGGCATCCTGGCCAAGCTGGACCAAGTCCATTATAGGGCAGCCTTAATTGTTAGTGGATGTATTATGGGCACCAGTAGCTCCAAAGTACTTAAATGTTTGGACTGGATGTCGCTAGATCACCGTAGGAAAGAGAAAAAGTTGGTCTTTATGTATGATGTTGCAAACAACCGAGTTCCTCCTTATGTCTCTGATAATTTTACTCAATATAGACTCCCCGTTAATGATGCTAGACTCCGGAATCCACAGCCTTATAGACTGCCTGTTCACTGCTCGCAGCGTTTTATGAAATCTACTGTTCCTGACTGTATCAAGCTCTGGAATTCCTTACCTAATCACTTAAGACAATGTTACTCCAGAAATTCCTTTAAGTATAATACTCGTGTTCACCTGAGAGGGAGGAAAAATTTTCTTGTCTGTACTAAACTGAATATACCTCGTAAGGATGAAATTTTACTCAATAGAACCCGCTGTGATCTCATTTTTAGATCTCATTACTTTACCCACAATTTTGAAAGTGTTCGTAATCCAGTGTGTCAGTGTGGGTCCAGGTCTCAAACTACCAAGCACTTGTTCTTCCATTGCCCTCTTTTGGATCACCTACGTCATAAATTGTTTACCGACCTCGGTCTGCTGCCTTTGTTTACAATCTCCTACAATAGCTTCCCAAACAATGATGACAGGTTGCGGGGTTTACTTTGGGGGATGCAACAGTCTCCACTAGCAACTAACCGTGGTGTCATTTCTGCAGTAAGTCTTTTTATTTCCGACACTGTCGCCTTACTTAATAATGTTTAATAGTACCCTGTCCAGTTGTAAAATCCTGCAACCTGGCATCATGGTCTTATCTATCTTACTCTTTGTTTTGTACCATTTCTTTTTTCTCTCATTTTCGTGTGTACTGTTGTCTTCCACCATCATTTATTTACTGTATATGCTATTTTTGTTAATCCAGGGCTACTAATGCCTCGCTTCAGCCCTGGACAACTTATCTTTTGTTATGTACTTTTTGTTTGCTTCAAATAAATTCCTAATTAACTAACTAAAAAAACAGCCAGGAATTGAAGGTAGGTGAATCAGAGATAAGGTAGAGCCCTTGCATCTTGTCTTATGATTGAAGAATCTGCTGGTGAATGTGATTGTGGACTGTGGTCTGCTTGTCAAAAATTAACATAAAATTATCATGATCATGTCACATGTCATGTGGTCATGTGGCCTGGTTTAGAATCACAGGGAAAGGGATGGTCCCTCAGAATAAGCTCGCTTCTTAGCAGTTCCCTGGGCAGGTTTTCAGCCTGAGGCGAGACAAATCTCATTTTCTACTCACTTATATGGAGTTTCATGGAATTTTGTCTAGGCCTATACTTGTATGTATGCTGATGTTGATTTCTGCCTTTCCTATTGCCTGTGACTTCTAGGAATGAAGTGGTCACATGGTTGAATGTTTACAATCACTTCTGGGATCTGCGTCAACAGCTGGTCTGGTCAGAATACTTCTTGTTTTGGCCTGCTTGAAATTTTGCAGGCTATTTTGGGAGTTGAGATATTGGGATCCCTGGAAGGGGTATCAGCAATTAAATTCTTCATGACATGTGATCCTGTTACTCTTCAGGTGTGGACAACCCCCCAACACTGGCGGCTTTGGCAGGCAATGCTGATGATGATGCCCGCCGCCCCGAAACTGACCCCGACTCCGACAGTGATGTCCTACATACACCAAGTGCAAGTGACAATCAGCCAGCTGCACCTGCTGACCTGGACCCTCGGCCTCCAGACAGTATCCAGCCAGCTGGAGCAACAGCCAACCAGGACACCCCAGCGACTGAGGTTGTTGATTTGACCGATGGTTTGTAGTTTCCCACTCCACAAAAAACTTATTCATATTGAGTCAATGATTCAAAGGAATTCCTTTTTGTTGCTTTCAGTTGTTATCCCAAGCCAAAGGTATTGAAGCCTCTAGGAATTAAAAACTCATTCTATGATACTGGCCAGTTGTATCATCCCCATTACGTGTAGGTCAGTAGGAGGATTTTTCCGCTTTTAGGAAGCATTCTGCACCATGTGCTGTCTTCTCACCACCATTTTACACACCCTCAAGTCCCTGCACGCAATATTTGGCTTTGCATCTTTGCTTTTGCACATTTTGCTTTCCATTAGCTTAGACATCAATAGTGCCACTGGTGAAGGGCTTGCCTTGGCATACAATGTAGATTTATTTCAGTACAAACTTTCCCCTGTCTCGACCACAACATATGTCCTCACTCTTAGTAACATTTCTGTTATTTCAGCTCCGCAGACTACTGCACCAGAGGCTAAGTCAGTTGACTCTGAGGTGATGAAGAAGACCTTGGAAGAGATTTTTCCAGACTCCCCTCATCGCCTGCACTCTTACTATGGATGCGGTGAAGATGGTTGTAGCAAAGTGTCTGCTGGGGACAAATTGAAACGAAACACCAGAGATAAGTTCAACCATGCCTGGCTCACAGACAAAGAACTGACTTTTTGTAAAAGGACTGGTATCTCTTGGTTGGTATATATTGAAAATTGTGGCATGTTCTGTATTTTGTGTAAAAACACAATGCTAAAAATGTTCAAAACAGCGCAATTGACTTCAATAAAAAGCCAGCTGTGAGGATGAAAAAAATTGCAGTAAGAGACCATTGCAATAGTGACAAACATAAAGCTGCAGTAAACAATGAGTTGACCAGTATCTACTGTGTCAGCGACTTTGCTGGCCGAAAAGCCATGCACCGGGACGCTCAGAGTTGCCCGGGAATGCTTTGAATAGTGGCTCGGGTCACGTCACTGACTGCGACACCTTCACTCTTGATCATAAGTAAATCCGCACCAGATATTCTTGAATTACTCGATAATTACTCATTATTTTTTCCCAATTTTTGGACAAGTGAAAGCCACACGCACTGTCTAACACATCCCGTTTCTATTTTTCAAATCGACAAACATTCCTGTCTTCCACAGCAGTTCAAAGAGGGCAGGGTGGTTTTGAGGGTTTACAAACTGAAGTTTTCACCTGCACAACCTTCGGCCTTGGTCACTAAGTGACAGACCAGAGAAAATTTTTCACAAATATATCAAGATCTCGCCCAAAAAATGCATTTTTGTCCAAAATTTCACAACTTGCTTGGGAAGATTTTGATATATTTTTGGAAGCTTTTCACTGGACTGTCGCTTAATGACCAAGGCTGAAGTTTGTGCAGGTGAAAAATTTGATGAAAACTTCAGTTGGTGAAACCTCCAAACCATCCTGCCCTCTCTGAACTGCTGTAGAAGACAGGGATGTTTGTCGATTTGAATAATTGAAGCGGGCTGTGTTAGACAGTGCATGTGGCTTTGACTTGTCCAAAAATTCGGAAAAATAATAGTAGTTATCGAGTAAATCAAGAATATCTGGTGCGGATTTACTTATGACCGAGTGTGTACATATTGTACATGTACCAACATTTCAGGGTGACATTCTAAATCCGGGCCAAGCTGTCGTCCAGGCCCTTTATTAGAACAAAATAACACATGACACTATAAATTATAAGACTGTTATTGCTCGAGTTGTCATCCAGAATAGTTTGGAATGGCTCAGGCTACGTCACTGACTACAGGAGGCAGCGGCAGCTGTTTCAAACATCATTGGGTAAAGGTCAATCGAAACAACTGCCAGGCGAAATCTTAGCAGTAATTTTATTATCGTAAAATGTATAGTGTTGAGTGTGACTGAACTCAGAAAAACGGCATCGAACAACTGAATATCACAAGAATGGGAGGGCTGTGTATAAACTGAAGATTGAAGATCGAAGATTGAAGATAGAAAATGAAGATTCATGCCAGTAGAAAACGAAGATTGAAGATAGGCATAAAATGAAGATTCATGTAGGCCTACATGTAGGTATAAAACAAAGATTTCTCAGTTACTACACAAAAGGGGTTAATACTGGGGAACCAAATTTTGCACACCTCTTCCACATCAAAAAGGAATATTTCATGACGTTTTCAACCAAACCCATCAAGGGATAATGCGTGTTGGCCTTTTACTATACTTATAGCATAGCGATGGTATAAAACGAAGATTCATGCAGGTATAAAACGAACATTTCGCAATTACTACACAAGGGCGGGGTTAATGTTCGAAAAAGAAACTTTGCACACTAGTCCAGTCAAAATAGTGAAACCCCCGCAAAAAATTGAACAGAAATGATTTTCGTGTTTTTGTATTCTGGAATGCCTACTCTGCAATATATTAAAAATCCGCGTGCATATCTGTGCGCTAAGTATGGTAAAATCGGTTTCGTGGAAACCGTACTGAAAATTATCACTGAAATGCGTAAAAATACAAATTCGGTCTTATCATCGAACTAATTACCAGCATCGAATTGCTTTTTTTCGAAAATAGTGTGCCTATTGTAATACAACGGGTCATCCATAAAAGGTTCCATTTTCAAATGTTATGTTACCATGGCAACGATTTTCGTCTCATTTTTTGATTAAATGTTGCTCATAGCTCGAATAAAGTTAGCTGAAACGCTGCAGTTTTTGATGCGTATGATGTTGAGTCTATGCCCTTTCGAATGTTAGCATTTGTTGTTGAAATAATATCTTAAAATGTTAATTCTGTTGCCTTGGATTCTATAGCCATAAAATGTGACTATCTGAAAAACGTATCTTTCTCATGAAATGGACTGTAGTTTGAATTTTGATAGGGAAACCTTCGTCGGATACTTAACAGAGTGTCACTTCTTGCTTGTAGGTGAACTCGCATCGCATGTTACTTAACATAGTGTAGACACCAACTTCTCCTAAATATATCAAAAACCGCTGAAACGACAGCAGTGGTATTAGCACCCAATCTCTAGCAACATGTTAGTGTTTCCCCAAAAAATCAAGCTTAACGAGTTAAGAGAAAATGGCATTTTATAAAATTACTGTTTTGACAAATTTTGAACAAATCTTCCACTTCCAAATTTTCTTTCTTCATTCACTTGCCTCACTGGCCAACACCTGCAACATTTCTATTTAAAATCTGAAAAGAAAATGCCTATTTCGGTATTTTGTAATAGGAGCTGTCAGCGAGTTGACCACTAGGTGTCACTAGGGCCCAATTCAATGCATCTAGCGGACCCAGTCATTATCGATCGAGCAGCGATCATAAAACACGTTATTATTTCGATCGGGAATTATCCCCCACTGGGAATAGAAAAAACAAACAAATTTTCACAAAAAGGTCGACCCGAGATGGTTCTTAGAACCATCTCGGGTCGACCTTTTTGTGAAAATTTGTTTG
This sequence comes from Notospermus geniculatus, assembly GCA_002633025.1. Classification (NCBI taxonomy): domain Eukaryota; kingdom Metazoa; phylum Nemertea; class Pilidiophora; order Heteronemertea; family Lineidae; genus Notospermus; species Notospermus geniculatus. Next base: position 32,704 of record NMRB01001036.1, on the reverse strand, counting down.
TTTTTTCTATTCCCAGTGGGGGATAATTCCCGATCGAAATAATAACGTGTTATAATAGATTTCCTGTACATTTGGTCCGCTAAGACTGTGCTGCCATCTGTTAGCAATATGCGCGGCTGACTGCTCCTATTAAACAAATCCCACTCAAACAGTCAAGTAGACAATACTTCTGAGGCAGCCCTGTGGTCATGTCATTTTTTCACATGAGAACTGGAACTGGAACTGGAACAGGCCTAGACCTGGACTTCAGACAGACAATATGTATCAGTTATCTGTGTCATGATGATATTGTGACGATGTAAATGACGCCTACTAAGAATAGGCCTACAGCTACTCATCGCTGGCCCAAAAATGTACAGTGTAGAATTTGCTGATTGGACGTCCGCGGGAAGTGCCCCCCCCCCCTGCAGAGTTGTTACATTCGTAAGACCAAACGTCACTTGGCTACTGGAGTGTCTGAACACTTTTCGGATAGATCTGCCATTCTGGACCACTTGAAAGATTGTCACACGTGCAAAGCTAATGCAAACCTTGACAACTTCTCTGTCTTGACCAGAGTAAAGGAGAAAAATACTGTAAAGAACTTGGACTAAGTAACTAATCTGGCTGGCTCTTTGGGCAGAGGGCATCCCCACTCGGCGCGCTTCGGCCGACGCGTCGACACTGCCGATGGCGACGCCCCGCCGTGTCGGGCAACCCCCCGCGTACTACCACTTTGCACAGTGCACCTTCTATCGGACGAAACGCCGCGAAGAGATGGCCCTCGCGCGATCGCCGATGGACCGTCGCCCGGGTGACTCGCGTCGCGGATTCGCGCGCCTAGCCCGATGGCCGGCGCGCCAATCCGCGACGCGAGTCACACCCTTCTCCAGTTTGATGCTGGAAAAATCACAAGGCGACCACTAGCGACTTCACTTTGGTCCCATTTCTGTTTTCATTAGAGAGCCTCTTTATTCAATTCTCATTCTGAAACTACAACATGATAACAAACACTAGATTAAAAAACTAAATAAAAAACTTCTTTAAAATGTAAAAAAATCCCTCGGTCGGATTCGAACCGGGGACCTCTCGCTCACGAGGCGAGCGACTTGACCACTGGGCCAGCGAGTCTTCGATACCATGTGGAACTAATTATGGCCATTTGTCTGGCGCTTCCGCGCCCCGTTTTCGACCCTTCCGGTTCGGGGGCCGTTTTGGGGGGGGGGGTAATAAAGGTAAGGGGCGCTCAACTCGAGCCGCAGTTTCAAAGGTGGGACATTTCCCCGGAGTTGCCGCGCGTTCACGGCACGGCTCCAGTGCAAGAAATGGCCTCTGGATGGGTTTTTGGCTCCAGGGGGCGTTCAGGGGGCGAGGGCGACAGGGTCGGCCGCGTGTGAGAGGGTGCGGCGCGTGCACGTCGACAACGGCCGAATCGGCCGACGGGCGACGCCGTAGGTGGCCCAAAACGCGATTTGAAAACTTTGGACCACCCAAAACCAGGCAGGGGGCGCTCCGATCCGGCCATAGAAAAACTTGTGGGGTGTCCTACCCAAGCCGCGTGCGCGTGCAAAATTTCGTGCCGATCGGCCCGGTAGTTTGGTCTGTAGCTGAATCCAGTGATCATGAACAGGGGGCGGTGGATTGGGGATCACGTTAGAAGTGGGCAGTGTGTACCTCTCCTCACACCCGACAGCTTTTCTAGCTGTCGAGTGTCAGGAGAGGTGTCTACGTGTTTAGCCATATAGGGCTACATGTACCAGCCTGATGGTGAGAGGGTTCTCGAAGTGACGTTTTGTGGTGTCAGATGATGCAGCGAGAGTGGAGTTGCTGCGGTTTTTGGCAGGGGAAAGAAAAATAATAGCGGGCAAGACTACTTACAATACACTGAAAACGTACACTCATGGTCAAAAGTAAATGGACAGCGGTTTATCTTGAATATCTCAAAACCATTGGGAAAAGGACGATTCAACAAACCCATTCACATGCTATGAAACCAAAATTTCATCGCCCGAAAATGGCGCCGAGACTACCCCGCAAAAAAATTGAACGCCCATTCGTGATTGGTCGATAATCGGCGGCATAGATCATCTTCACCCGTTCCATCAGCTCACGCGTGTGTTTAGACCCAACGTACTAATACATCCTCAGCAACAACTTAAATAATTAAAAAATTAATGGTAATCAATGGTAATTATTGAATATGAAATAGAAATCGGGTTTCTAAGGTGAAAGACATTGCTTCCTACCAGATTCGAACCCACAGACCCTCGCATGAGGCATCAATCGCCNCCCCCCCCCCAGAGCCAACAAAATAAAATGTGATTTTCATGTGGATTTTGGGCAAAAAACAGCAAAAAGATGTCTTCTGCCCCCGTGAGAGGCTTCTGCCCCCCTGGACAAAAAAGTTAAATACGGCCCTGTGGGGACCTCGCAACCCAACCGAGGCAGCACTACTTGTACATGTACAAGAATGAGACCCAAGCCACATAAAAAAATCTTTAGTTTAGCATCACCTCCCGCCTTGAAATTTCTCGCCTCAAATCTTATAAATTTTTTTTCAATTTTTTCCTCCTAGTTTTACCACTTCACAACAAACTCTGATGATCCTCAGTTGGGTCAGTGACTCGTATTTGTAGGCCTACGTTTTGAAATAAAATCCTTTTTTGAGTTCCTATGGTTCCTGCAGATCATTGAAGCACTGAATTCCATTTTTCAGCTTCAAGGCCTTGAATCGCTGTGAAAACCACATTTTTTAGCTCAGTGGCCTTGAAAAGGCCTTGAATTTCATGGTGGGTCAGTTTTGGGTTTTCCTCGAACCATTTCCCCTTCCTAACGCTGTTTTATTCATTGGTAATGAAAACCATAGTCATGTCAGAAACACTTGTGCAGTACCAGGCCTTGCCGTTTGACGGGCATGATTTTGCATGCACCTCGCAAACAATAGAAGTAATACACGCATCAAAGTCTTAACCCTTTCGCTGCGTTTGACGTGCACTACATGTCATGGCACATGCGCCGTCCAGTGCAGGTGACATGCAGTGCCCAATAGCTTTGATACTTGTCATGCACTGACCGTAGTAGCTTTATAAATGGTATACGCACTTGGGAAACTTTAGTTTGATCAGGATACAATAGATGGCGACACTTTTGAATATTTTTGGCGCCGTTGGGAGGTGCCTCCACGGACGAATTGATGTGCAGCACTGCGTGGCATTGCGTAATAATGGCTGCCGCAGCGAAAGGGTTAAACACCCTTCGTGAAATCAGCCCGATAGGTTTTTCATAGCATTTTGGAAAAAAATTCACAATTTAACGTTGAAAACGGTGTATCCCCATTTCGCCTACAAAAACTCCCCATTTCGCCTACCCCCATTTTGCCTACCTCCCCATTTCGCCTACTCTCCATTTCGCCTACTCCCCATTTCGCCTACTCGAAATGGAGAGTAGGCGAAATGGGGAGTAGGCGAAATGGGGAGTAGGCGAAATGGGGATAAACCGTTGAAAACACACATGACCAGGCTTTCCGCCAGGATTTTCAAGGAGGGGGGGAGGAGATTTTCAAAAAAAATTTTTTTGTTTTTTTTGTTAAAAATGGCCTCCAGAGTCATTTTTTACACTCCAAAATGCAAAATTAGTCTTCCTTCTGCATGAAAATTGCATTTGAAATGTAAGAAATTAAAGAAAAACACTACTGAAGTGAAAATAGTGATGTTTGAAAAAGGTTAGTCTGCAAACTTGAGGGGGGATATCCCCTCCTTGAAATTTTTGAGGAGGGGATCATCCCCCCCTCTGGGAGAAACACTGAGACCAGTCAGCTGACGAAAGTGAAAGTCATCACAGAGGATACCAGGCAAGAACACAGCACAGGAGGGTAATTCACCGTGGATAATCCGACATAAACAATCCATGTCTTAAGGGAACTGTTCGACAACCACCAGAGAACAGGAAGGGAGAGTCATAATTAGTCATAACACAACTTATGAGATGAGATATGCAAAACCAAGACATACAGTACAGGTCACAATTGACATCCCTAAATTCGTGTAAGTTATGCGTAACTTACGCAACAACTCACGAGCTATGTTACGTGTAACTTACGAGGTGAGTTACCCGAATTTCGTTAGCTACGCATTGATTTACGAGGCGAGTTACGCGATTTTGGCGAGTTACGCAGTAAGTTAGGCAAAACCAAAGCCGTAACTTACGAGTACCGGTAACTTACGCGAAGCCCTAGGGAGGTCAGTTGTGACCTGTACTGTAACTTGTGTTTATCGGGTAACTTGCGCGTAAGTTATGCATAACTTACGCGAAGCCATGGGTATGTCAATTGTGGTCTGTACTATAGGGTGTACATCGATCGCTCCTTTAAAGGTACGAGGTCACCATAATGAGATGCATTACGACGGCGTCACGAAACCAGGTTGAGGAAGCACAGTGCAGTGCTTTCAGGATTAAACCCAACACACACTCAATATGAAGTCCGTAAATTCCTTGGGTATCGGTATCCATGAAAATATGCAAACACAAATTGAAGTCTCCAAAAGATCCAAAACATCCTTTTTGATCAAGTAATGTAATTATGACACAAGGCCATGTATAAACTCCTTGCAAAAGGTCATAAAGCCAATGAACTAAGCACCATGAACGACACCTACTGAGAGCTTCCCCAGACAGCAAGCATCGGTGGGCCTCTAGAGGCTAATGGGGGGCATGGGGGCAGCGGCAAGCCCTCGTTAGCCGCTAGAGGGCCGCAAGTGGAGGTGGAAAAGTGGCCCTCTAGTGGCAAGCATCGGTGGGCCTCCAGAGGCTAGTG
>NMRB01001035.1:178715-197209 GCA_002633025.1 Notospermus geniculatus | reverse complement strand
GAGACAGAAGACCTTTTTCTTGCCGTTTTGCCCAAAATCGACACGAAAATTACGTTTTTTGGTTGACCCCCCGCTAATACGGCCCTGGTCACTGTTTGACACGAGACAAAAGTTGGCACAGCGAGACAAATTAATCGTGTTTATGGACTTAATAATGGTTTTTCAATGAACAATTTGAGAGCAGGCTTCAGTAAATCAAGAGCAACTCTGACTTGTATAATGACAACAATAACAAATTTTTTGACATGGAAAAGAACAGTGAGGAACACCACTTTGATGTGTAAGTGTAACTACGCTCCTGCAATTGAATTAGAGCAAAAAATTGCTGCAAAGCAAACAAACCGAGGCAAGATACTTAGTACGGTACACTGAGGGCTTTTTAATCAGTACAGCATAGCCAACTTAGTTCCACCTCAACCACAGGTGTCAGCACTACACAGTGCTCACACCCATGCCATTCCTGGCTGGCGGGACTACTTTCAGCACAGTTTCTATAAGGGAAGGGAAAATGTAAATCTGCTCATTAACATGTCTGCCAACAGGTGGCGACTTCATCCAATGGTACATTTTAGGGAGCGACGCTGGGTTGGAATGATGCCTCAAGTTAGGTGACAGGTGACTAAGACAGGGGCGGATCCACGATTTCGGGAAAGAGGGGGCGCACTGTGCTGGATACATTGAAATCTGCGGTGAATTTCAATGATTTGCTCCAAATTTCAGAATTTCACGGTAGATTTTACAGATTTGTTGGCCGAAGGGGGCGTGCACCGGGTGCGCCCCCCTTGGATCCGTGCCTGTAAGATTTCGGCTCCGTATCATTAACTGCCCCTGCAAAGTGTAGACCCGAAATTCCCGATACCGTCAGTCATTCATATGCAGTGGAAGATTTCCACAGGGTGTCCAAAAAATTTTAAGGACCTCTACACAATTTCCATAGATGGAAATTGTGTAGAGGTCCTAGCTGTGATCCTTGGGGTTCCCCAGTTCCCCGGATTTCATAATGACGTAATAGTACACTGTACCCAGTTAAGGGGTTAAGATCAAAGTAGATCTACTTTGATCTTAACCCCTTAACTGGGTACAGTGTACTATTATGTCATTACGAAATCCAGGGAACCCCGAGGATCACAGCTTGCGGGCGGGCGTAATACATGTAGTACGCCTTGCAAGAAAATGGCGCGTCACTGTGCCTAGGACGTTATATCACGTCCGGAACCTTATGTGTCAAATACTTTTTTTGGCAAATGTTTTTTAAGAAAAAAAAATTCGAACTAAAAAAAATTACACAGTTAAGGGGTTAAAGTGAAAGGATCAAATTTGATGCACTTCTTCCGGAAATATAATTGGCAACACCACCCCACTGACACAGTCCAAAGTGTGAATCAGTCGCAGGCAAGAGATCGGACAGTGAATAGCACACATAGTCCCTTTAAGAAATACAAACAACTCTTCTTCCGATAGAGTACAATGCACTGAAGAAGCTAAAATCAATATCAAGAATGCTGACAACATTCCTTATTTACATATCGCTCTCTCATCAAGAAGTTTGATTCAAAATCAAAAATCTTCAACGGGAGATGGTTAATGTACAGAAGGTTTAGTCATAGTTGTGGTTGTGGGGGCTGGCAATAAACGCTTATGGAGCAGGAAATTCTACATTAGGTCAATAGCTCACATTAACCCTTTCACTGCCGAGGTTTCCGGATAAACTGTATGCTACACTGCCGAGTTTCCGGTTCTCCGTTCTCGGGAAATCCCGTAATTTCGATTGGGGCGCCGTTTGTGAATAGCCAAACTAACTAAACATACCTCCTGCACAGGGCGTCGATGGTCGCCCAGGCAGTCTCGGAGGAATTCCTGTAATTTCGATTGGGGCGCCATCTGTGAATAGCCGAACTAACTGAACATACCTTCTGCATAGGGTGACGATGGTTGCCTACGGCAGTTGCCAGAGGGGGCGACGATCGTCACTTACGGCAGTGAAAGGGTTAATAGGGAGGTTGAGATCAGCGACTTACCACGGATCCTTATACATAAACGGATAAAATTCTGTACAACAAGGACAAATTTTGTGTACATTTCAATCCGTATACGTGTAATGCCTGTGTCACACTGTCCCGAAATTAGACACCCGATGGCCACACGAATATGGAATTTTGCGTGAAGATGGCCCCGAAGTCAACTTCCAGAATCTTGCAAATTTTCGATCCCAACCGGGGTCTTCTTCAGGCTGGCACTTATCAGTAAGATTTCCAAAAGTTTCCATTAATTCGTATGGCCATCGGGTGTTAACTTCGGGACAGTGTGACACGGGCATAAGGATCCGTCATAAGTCGCTGATCTCAACCTCCCTAATTTCTCAGATTCTACTCAGAAAATGATGCTGGTGGCAATTTTTAAAGTTGGTGCTGTGCTGTAATGACTGTCACCTGCCACACAGTACTTTTAACTGATTTAGTTCTTGTAACCAACCTGACCTCATTAAACAATCTCAACTAGAGCAATGTCGATGGGAAGCCCATCGCATATCTCCCCGCTTTCGACAGGAAGTAATGGTGACATGGTTATTTTTCCTGTGTCTTTCATATATTGACCCTGGCAGTGTTTCCGCCAGAGGGGGGGATGGGGGGATGAATCCCCTCCTCAAAAATTTCAAGGAGGGGATATCCCCCCCTCAAGTTTGCAGACTAACCTTTTTCAAATATCACTATTTTCACTTCAGTAGTGTTTTTCTTTAATTTGTCACATTTCAAATGCAATTTTCATGCAGAAGGAATTGCATTTTGGAGTGTAAAAAATGACTCTGGAGGCCATTTTTAACCAAACCCCCCCCCCAAAGTTTTGAAAGAAAAATTTTTTTTTCGAAAAAAATTTTTTTTTTTGAAATTTTTTTTTCTCCCCCCCCCCTCCTTGACAATCCTGGCGGAAACCCTGCCTGGTGGGAAGAGGCCGAGTTCGATCGAAGTACATTGGGGGTTGGGAGTGTTGTGCACATTAGTGGATGAGTACATAATATATACCAATGTTTCAAACTCCTCCATTGAACGGTGAAGGAGGAGATATCAGTTTTGGACGCCTCATGGTTTTTATCGAAGTTTGACCCCTGTGACCTTGAAACTAGCTCAAGGTCAAAACCCCTATGATATATTGTGAAGCTGTCACAGATAAACCTTCACACAAAATTTCATCACTTTATCACAATTACTTTAGGAGTAATGACCATAAATGTGTTTTTCACATAACGCCCCTGGTGGAAAGACAGGGAGTTGGATCGAAATTTCAAGAGTGTTGTGCACAATAGTGGATGAGTACCTAATACATACTAAAGTTTCAAGCTCCTCCGTTGAACGGTCTAGGAGGAGATATCACTTTCGGACGGACGGACAGCCGGACAGCCGGACTGACGGCGGAGGGTAAAACAATATCTCCCCGAGTTTTTTAAAAAAGCGGGGAGATAATAATGGACTGTGTAATCACTTCACAAAAATGTTTTTTTGTCAAAAACATCAATGAGTCTTTACGAAGTATGTATTCATACCTTGTTGAAATGCATAAGTAAATTTACAAGACACAGTTAACCTGCAACATGCATGTACATGTACTGTATTTAACAGTAAACCCCTTTATTTCTGCATGCTTAAAATTACATGTAGTATTACCAAAATCAGCAAAAATTTGTCTGTGTTGAGTGGAATCATGTACCGTAAAGAGAAATATTTTTGCGTCCTAAGTGTTCGTGAATGGCCTAAAAATCCAACATTCGCGGGGAGAAATATTTGGGGTAAAGAGCCTTATTAAAAAATTCGATTTTCTTCATTATTCAGGGTGCGACACTTGCGAATATATTTCCCCGATTTTCGCACCCTGAATAATGAAGAAAATCGACGCCACACTTCTCAGGAAGCAGGAAGTTGTATATCCTGGCACGACCTGTACTATCAGCTGCATACCGCAATGCTTGTTATGTGTAAACACTCGTTCTGGGCACAAGGGAGACTCCGGGAATGACGTCACGATGGGAATCCCCACGATGCATTGGTCAACTGGTGCTGATGATGACTCATCGATATAGGATTTAGTGGGGAACAAAATTCAAGTTGCGTATGACAGGTGTCGACGGTAATTTGCATTCACGGAGAACAAAATTTAGTGAGCGCCGCAGCAATTTGCGATTTTCGCGAGAATTTTCCCCCGCAAACATATTTCGCTTTACGGTATGTCCATTATGTTAAGCATTTAAAGCGAATTGATAGCGGATTTTATTTACATTTGACTGGTGTTTGTAAACACAAAATTCCAGCTAATCAGAATGCACGAACATTTCTTTGTTGACATTCTGGAGAAGTTTGTTTACATTTTTTCCCGAAAATTCGTCCCCTTTCAAATTCTATTTCTAAATCAAATTTTTTCCATATCAATTCACTTTCAGCATTTAATACGTAAACTTCATGGAAAATGCATTGGCAAGGCAATTTCTCTGTGATTTATTTAAATGATCCTACCTGTAAATGTTCTGCATAAAGTAAACTCTTGAGCACCTGACAATCTCTCTTCACCATTGCTCGATCCTCCAGGACACTCTCAAGGAATGCTAAGATATCACTGACTAGGATGTTGGATGGGAGCATCTCGATCGCCTGCAATTGCATCAGTTTGAATACCGGTATCACAAAACGTAGGTTGCATAATCATCCGTCAGAGGTAGTACAATGCATTCTCTCAATAACCCTGGTTACACCTATCTACATGTAAAATCCCAGTGCTTTTTGAGACACGGGTTTTTTCTGAACCCAAAAAAACACGGCGTTTGCATGTCAAGCGGTTACACTACTTAAAATGCGATTGGCAATAAGTTCCGTAACCTGGCGATAGGGGCACTGCATGTAGGCAACTCTCCGTAATCAAGTGGCTACTGGAGGCATGAAATAGCCTGTCGGGGTGCTCGGAACTACAGACAGACACAGGGATTTCACAGTTACACTATATAAAATACCCGTGTCTTAGGCTCCATTTCCATAGAGTTCACGTTGACACTTTTCACGCGCCACGCTTCACGTTTTCCTTTCGTTCCTCGGAGAAAGCATGTCACAGGACAGGTAAATGTGTGTCTCGTAGTGCGCTGAATCGAGGAACGAAAGGAAAACGTGAAGCGTGGCGCGTGAAAAGTGTCAACGTGAACTCTATGGAACTGGAGCCTAAAATAACCCTGGCGTAGCCCCTTCGAACTCTATGGGGCTAATAAGCACGGGGATTTCAGACACGGGTCTATTTAGACTTGGTGATTTATAGGTGTAACCGGAAAATCCCCAGGGAAAGCACGGGGATTTATGTAGTGTAACCACTACTACTACTCAGTCATACAACAAGGTCAGCATTATCATACAATAAAGATTGCACAATTCGATACAATTTTTTCAAGTGTAAATGGCCAGCTTGTCCCGGTAGCAAATGGCACCGAGCCGAGGTAGGCTTGATCTGGTTCGAGCACATGCCCGGTTGAAATACCACCAGTCTAAACAGCTGGAGCTAATCTGGCCCATGTACCTAGGCACAGTGCGCATGGGCCAGCTACTCGACCTTGGCCTTCACGTCATTGCTGCAAAACCTCCATGGCAACTGGCACGTTTTTATAGGTGACTGGGTCGGCTTGGCTATGTTGATTTTTGTAGTGTAAATAGGCATGTCCCACTTGAATTCAAAACAGGATTGGTCTGGGTAGAACTCGGCATGCTTCAACCGAGCTAGCGTAATAAGTGCCACACTCATTTCAGAACAAGATATCTTTCTGTGTTGAGAGTCTATTTGAAACACCTCAAGATATCATGATTATGACAGGAGAAACAAGCTTATTTTTCAACCTTCATTGCAGAAATCTTCCCCCTTTTTACAAGTGGATCAATGCAAATTACTCACCTTAGCTGTGTCCATTTTAGAGGCTGGATCCTTTAGCAAGTTGAGGGCAGCCTCAATATTGGACTTCAACTGTGAGCCTTGAGGGGGGTTTATGCCCAGACTAGTGCGCAGGTCTGGAGGGCTGAGGTACATTTCTAACAACGAGAGGTATACCTGTCAAAAATAAACGTTGCATTAACACTTTGAGCACTAAAGCCAAGTTCCCCAAAGTAGAAAATAGTAAAAATGTTAAAAAAAACACCGAAAGCATTGTATATATGGGTGTTCAAACAAAAGATCTCTGATTTTTCTAACCAAAGAGAAGGCGAGCACAAAAATCGACACACAATATGATAATGTATATAAAGTCCATTTCCACAATATTTGCAAATATTCTGGAAATGGACTTTATATACATTATGATCTTTCTAACAAATACCCAGGTCGTATGATTTGGGTGGCACTCAAGTTTTATTCATTTTTTTCATTCTTCAAATATAATGTTCCATGCACTAAGGACTGAGGGCCGTATGCTAGGGTCGGACTTTAGCATAAAGTATAGATGAAGTTAATAGACTTTCTCTTTGCTTGAAACATTGAGAAAATTCAGGATTTAACCCTTAGAGCACCGGGTTTTTTCAACTTTTCCTTCCCCTGTGTCCGGGGTTTTTTTTCGAAAAAAGAAAAAATTGCCAAAAATGCATGTGTTTTGAAATTTTAATTTTATGACCTTTTCCGAGTATACTCGGTAACGGTCCTAAAAAAGAGAATTGTCGCACCGAGTATCCTCAGTAACGGCGCTCTAAGGGTTAATGAAAGTGTGGCTGAAGTCTGACCCAAGCATACAGCATATGTGTATCATTCAAATTGTAATCCACCTATCATTTAATTTTTGTTCAGTTGCATTGGTTTCCTTTCAGGACAAGAACAGAGCCTGCTGTATTGGCAAGAGAAAGGGCAAGTGGTGCCATTAACAATGGAAAAGGACCTGGAGAAGAATCGAAAGTCAAACTTACATCTTTGTTTCCTTCATGTGATTTGTCATACGTTCTTCTGCAGTAGCTGAAATGAACAGGAAAAGATCATGTATGATGAGTGAGTAGTCGGCCTTTAGGTTGCCCTGGAGGAACGATGCCAGCGAAGACGCTTTCTCACACTCCCAAAATACCCCATCAAAAAATACAGGGTGTTTCTCCTCTGGGGGAATCTAAAGGCTTGGTAGTGAAGCTGGAGCAGGCCCACAATCCTCGATTCCCTGAGATGGTTTCCCTGGCAAAATTGCGATAAATAATGTCGACCACATTCAGATTGTGACATATGAAGAATAATATAAAGGCTTCACTTCAGAAGAACTTCATGCCAAAATCCATAGAAAGTGCCACCCCCATGATGATTTATGACTATAAATACTCTATACATACTCTTCTGCCATTTTCACATCTCGTAAGATGTGGACGTAGATAGCCAAAGCTTGTTCGTGTCTCCCAAGGCGGCCAAGCAGCAGAGCTCTTTCCTCATAAAATGCTAAATAAAGGTGAAGAAGTACATGTAACAGTCATGTGTTGAGGCCAAATGTGACCCGCTCTGGCAAATGCAGATGCATGTCGCTCTTAGCTTGGCAGATTGAGACCAAATAATGTTTGTCAATTTCAGTATTTTCTGTCTATTATGAAATCTGACAGAATCTATTTCTTGCATTCTCTCCTGGTGTCATCTTAGTTCGTTGAGGCTCAACTTCTGAGTGACATGCGTCTCTTTTTGCCAGAGCAGGTCACAAATAGAAAATTCCTATACTAGACTTTGCAGAGAATCGCACTGGCAATTTTTTTCTCCAGATTTTCTCAATGTGCTGAGTAAGAACTTAAAAGAGCCATCGGCCATGAGGCACATAAATATTAAGTGGCCAGAAAGATCAGCATATTGGAGCAGGCTTTATTCAAGACTCCTATTCTATTTCATCTTTTACATTTATTGAACCCTCATCACTAATAAATTACACTCAAAAACGTTGGAGAGCCCAGAACCCCCAATGTTGTTGAGATATATGAATGTTCTGGTTTCACCTATTGTGTGAAATACAGTAGAAAACGCTTAAGTCGGAGACGTGCAAGTCGGAAAATTGCCCATCTCGGATGACTTCGAGAAGTCCTGATTTTTTGTAACATTATTCCAATAAAAATAATCCCATCAGTTGGACACTACAAGTCGGATATTTGGCTTTCTCGAATGAAATGACCTAGTCCCTTCTAATACATTTCCAATAAAAATTATCTTGCAAGTCAGATCGCGTCTCACTCCTCTTCAGTTCATGTGTTTTTATTCACGATGGAGCTTCGGATCCATTTCCATCGTGGGCGTTTTGCCCTTCCTCAAGCCAGAAGTCGATTTTTGTCCAACATTCACACAACTCGGATTTTATCCGTCTTATACAAGACGGATTTCTTCTGAAGTTGGATGAAATTGTCTGGTTCACTTGAATCCGACTTATGCGTTTTCTACTGTAGCAGCGTTTAACCCTTTCGCTGCCAATGTCGCATAAATGCGACATAAAACAGTCCCCCTGATCGACAGCGTGCAGGCTGCTCAATAGATCGTCGATAGTAGTTCTAGGCGCCGCTGTAAGATGGCGTGGCATATGCGCTATCATTTGAGACGTATTTTGAGGTGCTGGGTACAGGATTTGCGGTAAAATTTTGCTTGTATCTTGAGGGGGTGCAGGGTGGCACCCCCCGGGGGCGAAATTTTGGGAGAAAATATTTTGAAAAATATAATTTTTTTCAAGTGTAAATGAGATTGCTTTTCATTGTTATCATTGTAAAGATGTATTCACAGTGATTGCATTCAGATATCTTTATTGCCAAGGTAGCAAGCCACACTTTAGTGGGGATTTTTTTGAAATTACCAAAAATCCAAGATGGCGGCTCCTGGTGACGTCATATATGCAAATTAGTCGAAAAAAGTCACCAGAGGATAAAGCTTAGACCATTCCCTACAAGGTATTCCTATCTTCTTCAGGCTAACAGTACATACTTTATAGTAACAAATAATTAGATTTCAGTGGCTAATTTTTGAAAAATCAATCGGCAGCGAAAGGGTTAAGGAGATAACGGTATCAAGAACATTATGAAGATGGATTCAGACTGTTGGTTTCTTACAAATTTACAGATGTATCATGAATGATGTGATGAAAATTGATACTCACCATCAAATGGAAAATGAGTAAGTAACTTCTCTGGTGTATAATTGGTTGATTCTCCAAGGAAATTAATAAGTTTTAGCCGCAGTTCCCCAAGCTCCCCTGGCTCTTCTCCAGCCCTGGCTGGAGATTTTCCTGGAAGGATGAGAAATAATGCTACAGAGAAGTGTCCCAGACCAGTGCAAGTGACAACATGATGTTTCCTCCGAAAGCACTTTGGTAGGTAGACAAGTGGGCTTTTCCGAGAACTACCTACCATAGCAATGTTTGACAGTGAATTCCTCAAGGGCATTTTAAGCAAGAGGGGATTTATGGGAGTTCAAGGGCGGATCTAGGATTCTGCTAAAGGGGGGCACAGAAGGCCACAGGCGGAGCAATGAAGGCGAGCGTCAAACACGTGAAGCCACGGCGGGGATCTCCCCCAGAAAATGTTCAAATCTAGAAGGCCGTTGGTGCAATTTCCCAGCATCTGAGAGACAAATTACAAGGCAATTCTGTGGCACTTTGAAAAAGGGCAATTTTTCTAACGTTGGTCACTGAAAAATAAGGGGGGCACGGGCCAGGTGTGCCCCCTGGATCCACGCTGGAGTTTAAAGATGATTTGCAAAAGTCGTAGGTGCACAATTTGCAAATTGAATCAAACTGCTAAACGTTGTTTCAAATGTCTCTATCTCACCACCACTTTCTACAAAACTCATCTCAGCCACTCCACTTAATTGGAATTAGTCGCAGCAGTTGAAAATGGCACAAGAATAATTTGGTGGCCCACAAAATTTACAATTACAAAATTACAAATTTCTGTATTTTAATGGATTAGATTATTAGAGAGGCCTAACTCCGCAGTTGACCAAGTGCTATATGGCATCCAAAGAGGATAAGCCATGCCAGTTGTGTAATAGTGCATACGGAATATAATACGCCATGTTAGCACTGATATATCCAAGATGGCAGCAATCGATGATGTGTTTAGTCATTTTAGCTGGCGTGATCAATTTGCTTTAAAGGAGCACGGTATTGCCACTTTTTCTCGACAGCCGGCACCACCATGCCACTCTCCAACCCAAGGGACTGACTACGTTTCGGCGAATGACATGATTTACTGCGTACATTTTGTAATGGATTGTTGTAGTTCGTGTTGCTGCCGCTAGGTGGCTCCCTCTACGTCGGCAGTCAAATAACGCATTAGAGATCCAATACCGTGCTCCTTTAACGGCATCAATAGTTTCCTATGACTCACCCTGAGGTAGTGATCTGATGTATCCCTCCATCAGAGTCTGAACTTTCTCTCTATACAGGTTGATGAGACGGTTGTGAAATCTTTCATTGATATCATCCCAGCTAGCTATAATATGCTCCTGGAATGATTATTTTAACAGTCAAATGTGGCAGAGCCTATTTCACTACAATCATTCAGATAAATATCAAGAAGTCAACTTCCAGAATCTTGCAAATTTTCGACCCCAACCGGGGTCTTCCTCAGGCACTTTTCAGTTGGAGAGACCAGAAAACATACCGATAACTAGAAATGTGAAATTTGCTTGGCAGCAAATTTGATGGTCCCCACTTAGAAAATGGAAGTTCAGTGAAGAGGCCAAGGAGAGAATGTAGTNTTCAGGTTACGCCACCTGGCGGCCATATTGGATGTCGAATCGGGCCGAAACTTGGTATTTTTTAAGGTACCCCTCCAATGCATGTTTATGCAAGATATGAAGTTGCTCGGTGAAATAATGACAAACTGTGGCAGGTTCGTCACTTTTGTCGAACTTTGACCTCTGTGACCTTGAGAAGTAGGTCAAATCAAAAACCCGTTATATATGTTATGTATCCTTATTAGCTACACCTATGATAAAAATTTGAAGATGATCTAGTCATTAGTTCAGGAGTTATTGCACTTTTTGTGTTTTTGGTTTCCGCCACCTGGTGACCAAACTGAGAGTCGAATCGGACCGAAACTTGGTGTCGTGGGTCATCTGACCTAGGGGTATATATGTACCAAGTTTCAGATCAATAGCTCCAGCGGTTACGAAACGTGCCCTGCTAACGGACAACGACGGACGACGGACGCTGCACCATCGTAATAGCTCACCCCAGTGAGCTAAAAACTGGTCAGAAACGGCAACGTGTGTATGCCATGAATTGCACATGGTGTGCTAAATATAAGTTGTCAGAATGATGTCAGGGGAATCCCAGTGTGGTATCTCTCACTTATTGGATGATGCAGTTCCGGAAAACTGATGTACAGTCTCGACGACACGGTGATGTCTCTCGAAAATTCCGAGTAAAGTTCATAAATTTAGGAGATTCTGTGGACATCCTAGTACGAAATTATGGAACAGTGGTTAATTTAATAACTTCAAGAACAGACTGAAGGACTTTTTGACGGTAAAATTACCACGATCTTCGTGAAAAAGAACTTTTTTTCGTGTCGCCCCTCTCGCTCAATCAAATCAAAATGGCGGGCGACAAAAATGGCGGGCGGTCTAAACCGAAAACAAAGAAGTGGTATGCGGTCTTTTGTGGTCGCTCTACTGGAATCTTTACTGACTGGAACAAATGCTCATCGTCTGTGAAGAACTTTTCTGACGCAAAGTACAAAGCGTTCTATTCGTTAGATGAAGCATGCGCTTATCTGAATTCGAATGGCACCCCCAACTGTGATATTGTAGTGCATTTTGAGGACAATTCCTCCCCAGAAGCTCGAGCTCTGCTGACACTGAATGAATATTGCAAGGTGAACGAACTCAGTACTCCACCCGACACCACCCCCGTTAACAATTCATCCGTCAAGAAGGGGGACAGTAGGCCTACCAGTGATCGTCAAATCCCGGCTCCTACTATTTGTTGTGGTGGTGATAACAGTAACAGTGTCAACGTAGTCGACTCAGAGTCCAGTGCTGGTGAAAGTGCACATCAAAACACCGAAGATGATCAGTCCAATTCTGCTCAAGTGACCAACTCGGACTCCGAGACAAGCCATTCTCACACAGAAAAGGTCGACAGCAGCAATTGCCCATTGTGCAGATCTGTAGACTCCGCCAATATGATTCAGTGTAGTTCCTGTAACAGATGGATCCACTTCCAGTGCACTAAGCTTCCTCGTTACCAGCTATTCAATTTTTGTCGTACTGGCAGAAAATTTGAATGTGCTCTTTGCACTGCTGTTGCAGTTGACTTCTTTCAGGAGTCCCAACCCAATCTAGTGAACTCTCCTAGTCAGACAGAATACCAAGACGTTTGTCGACATGATCTCGCCTGTCAAACAGAAGGTACATGCCATGATGCACCAGGCACTGCATCAAACCAGTCATTTGTGGACACTCTGAATGACATTCAATTGAAATTGAAAGAAGTAACTAATCTTCGTAGACTGGTACCCTGTCTTTATAGATGGCTGAAAATATAAAGACAGGAACGGGGCGCCATATTGATGACGTAGTACATTCTATTTTTAGCACTCCTCGGGGTATTTCCCAGCACTGTGTCTCGGTTTCAATAAACCCTGCTTTGTTCCGCAGATTTTCTTGGAGTTTATCTCATGATCTAGGCCTAATCGCACTCCAGCAGGAGGACTAGCTACCCGCCAGAGTGGGGGAGCTATGTGATGGATGCAAGCAAGGCCTACCACAACGGCACTTGTGCACTGCTCCTGCTGTGTGCACTGCATGCAGAGTTTAGGCCTATCCGCCCTCACAAAAACGAGACGAAAAAACAAGATGACATTGTAAATGTCGTATGGTTCCCGATGTACAGGTTCTTCTACAAGACTGGTACACTGATAGAGATCAAGATATGACATGACATATGACATGACATGACATGACATATGATATGACATGACATATGACATGACATGACATGACATATGACATGGCATGACATGACATGACATGACATGACATGACATGACATATGACATGACATGACATGACATGACATATGACACGACATGACATGACATATGACATGACATGACATGACATGACGTATGACATGACATGACATGACATGACATGACATATGACATGACATGACATGACATATGATATGATATGATATATGACATGAAGTTGATCTCATGCCAATAACTCATCCCATGGTTGACCTTGACCNGCTACTGCACATTTGGAGCTTCGAAGAAATCACCATGACGATGACCTAGTTTAAACTGATCTATAGCACAAGTAGAGATAAAAATCAGTTTTGCATATGTGTGTTACCAGAATGACAATTTCTCGTTCCTGAGACAGAAATGTCCCTTTACCGCATCGTTGTTGGGAGGCTTGAGACAAGTACGGACGTACGGGTATGCCGGGTACGGCGACAAGTCAAAAATGTCGCTGGAGGCTGTTTCCAAAAATTGTTTATTCGTTTCAACTTGTCTTCCTTTGTCTCAGCATGTGCAGGGATTCGTGTCAGAGACGAGAGGCGAGTCTTCGACTGACTGCCGTTGTTGCAGTTTTTAATGTTGAAAGTCAGTCATACAAACCATTCTTGAAGAGCAATTTCCAATACAAATTCCTAACCTCGTCTTCAGACAGAATTGATGGTAATAAGATGAAGTTGGACATATCAGCAGCTAAAGGTCCAAGGAAGAAGTGATTACAACTCCTGCCATGAAATCGCTTCCTTTTCACAAGAGTTTTGTGATTCCTTTTTCGATGCTCGATGTATAATGAAGCATTCGTACAAATCTTTCTCTCTGATAAATTAAATGTAGCAGCAAGAAATCTCCACTTCTCTGTACTATTTATCTCTGCTATGTGGTAAACTGCCCATCTATTACTGCCTCGACTAATACATCGGAGAGTGTAGAAGTATTTATTTCTTGCCCAATCCATGTCCTTGAATTGATCAGAGTCTTCAACGGCTCTAAAAATCCGGTTATTGAAAGAGAGCCGACTTATACTCATTGCTATAGAATCTTCCGCATGTCGTAATGATAAAAGATAGTAATTTTTCTTTGTAAACTGTTCTATGCGTACGAACATTGATATCGTTTTTTGGCTATATTTGGACAGTGATATAGGACGTAACAAGGCCTTCTGATGACCTTCATCCCTTGAGAACCGCAGAACTCTACCAAAACCACAAGTGTTCGATTTTACATAGCGAACACCACCAGGTAGTCTGAAAGTACATACAAGACGGGAGAAGTCCAGAGGAGGGTATGGGTGAACGACAACCAAAATCTAGGTTTTTGCTCATCTTATCTTGGAACTACAATTCAGGAGTTGAAATAGGAGTTCCAAGAGCAAAACTTAGGTTTTAGCACTTTTTAGCTCACCTGGGGTGAGCTCTTGTCGTGGGTCTGCGTCCGTCGTCCGTCGTACTCCGTTAGCAGGGCACGTTTCGTAACCGCTGGAGCTATTGATCTGAAACTTGGTACATATGTACCCCCAATCTCGTACCCAGATCTACCTCATCCGAGGATATCTCTGGCAATGGCTACGATATGACCAACCGCTGGCAGCGTGCCAAAATGTTTGTTTCACACAATATTTCGTTCTTCGATGACTGAAAAAGATCCTATATGCCTAAAAAGCCATATAATACACCCAAAACACGAAGTTGTTTGAGTATTAGAGCAATTTCAAACGAATAGTTCAGTTGGGAACATCAAGCCGCGGGTGCCAGCTTCGGTGTGATTCGCCTTAAAATTAGTATATCGCGCATGCGCAGTATTCCTGAAGTCGTCAGCCCTTTCCAGTGGTGTTGTAGGAACGTAAACCCACTGGGGACGAGTTTGATATACCCCTAGATCAGATGACCTATGACACCAAGTTTCGGTCCGATTCGACTCTTAGCTTGGCCACCAGGTGGCGGAAACCAAAAACACAAAAAGTGCAATAACTCCTGAACTAATGACTGGATAACCTCCAAATTTTTATCATAGGTGTATCTAATGAGGGTACATTACATATATAATATAACGGGTTTTTGGTTTGACCTACTTTCAAGGTCACAGAGGTCAAAGTTCAAAATTTTGCCTTTAAGTGGCACGTTTCGTAACCGCAGCTGTTAGTGGCCTGAAATTTGGTACATATATACCCCTAGGTCAGATGACCTATGACCCCAAGTTTCGGTCCGATTTGACTTTTAGCTTGGCCACCAGGTGGCAGAAACCAAAACCAAAAAGTGCAATAACTCATGAACTAATGAGTGGATCCTCTCCAAATTTTTATCATTGGCGCTTCTAATGAGGATGCATGACATAATTAAGAGGTTTTTGATTTGACCTACTTTTCAACGTCACAGAGGTCAAAGTTCAAAATTTAGTCATTTGGTGGCGCGTTTCGTAACTGATTGGGCTATTGACTTGGAACTTGGTACATATACACCCCTATGTCAGATGACCTATGACACCACTTTTCGGTCCGATTCAATTCTCCGCTTGGCCACCAAGTGGCCAAAACCAAAGCTCAAAGTCCAGTAACTCCTGAACTGTAACTGGATTGTCTCCAAATTTTTATCAGGTGCATCTAACGAGAATACATGACCCTGGAACATTTCGATTTAACATTTGTCATTTGTTTTTCTGGTACGTTCATCCAGGTGAGCACATGGTCCAGGGACCATTTCATTGGAATAAATGGACAAACCGCTTACCATATAGACAACCCCAATGAAGCTCATTTTAATTGAGACTAAGAATGGTGCATTGAAAGCTAACCTGACACCAGAATCATTGCCATCCAATTTATAAAATCGCAGGGCTGAAAAAGAACGAAATGTTTTAAGTTGACGAGCTGGCCGTGTTGGAGAATGGTGGGCCTAGATCTGTGTTAGTGGCTTGAGGCTAGGCTTAGGTTTACCTGAATGGTCCCACGCCACACATCTCGCAATTCCAAACACAGAAGCCGTGCTGCTGAGAAAAAATCTGCCGAACACCGACTAAAAGCAGAATTTTCGTGGGATTCTAATTCGCATCACGTCGGTGCAAATAAAGGGATAATTATGACCACACCACCACTGAGTGGTGTGGTCAGTATTGTTTTCGCAGGACGAAAAATGTTTCTCTACCACTTTCCTTTCCTTCACGTTTTCGGTCGAACTAGGGCAAGTACGTCAAAGCTGACTTGCTCAGTATAAAGATCTAATTGTTCTCTCGCGATGAAAAGATTCCTGTACACTTTCATTCAATTTTGGCTGAGATAATGAACTTTTCAGCTAAATAAATTGGGATCGCCGTAGTCTATAAATAGAACCGTGCGTGGTACACGAGATCTATAAATGGCACGACGTCGTCGTGCCTGTGTAGGCCTGCATCCTGATCGATCGTTCGGCAGTTCTTCGTATTAGTATAATCACGATAAAGCAAGGTTCATTGGCACACGGAATTGGTCCGATTCAGGTCGTAAAAAATCTATCAAATGGACTTCAGCGTTGTCGTATCCGGAAAATTAGGGGCAAACGGACTGGAAACGGATCGGATCCGTGTGCCAATGAACCTTGCTTAAAGCTAAGCGCACATGTCCGACAAAAAGCCTTCCGAAATGTGTACGTTTATCGGATCCGTTCGGAACGCACGGCAACACCGCGCACATGTATGCGATAAAATTCGCAGCACCGACGGATGTCAGTTTGTCCTTCACTGGGAAAATCGAAGGGTTATCCCAAAATTACGTCATTGTAAAGGAATAGGTGCTGTCAGCGAGTTTACCACTAGGTGTCACTATGGCCCAATTCAATGCATCTAGCGGACCCAGTCATTATTGATCGAGCAGCAATCACGTACATTTTCCTGTAGGGCCTACATTGGTCCGCTAGACCTTTGCTGCCATCTGTTGGGAATATGCGCGGCTGACTGCTCCTATTCCTTCCGAATACCGGACGGCAAAGATTATTTTTGACGGATGAATGGAACATGTTCCAATCGTCCGATACCGCATGCGTTACTTAATTCGTTCCGGATGATAATAACGGCCATGTGCGGTGGCAAGTGTCAATCATTGTGTCCCATTTCAATCCGACAACGGATCCGGTATACGTATACATTTCGGAAGGCTTTTTATCGGACATGTGCGCTTAGCTTTATACAGCATGGCGAACACCGCCAACTTACGTCAACATAACAAACCAGCTTCTGGCCAAAATATTTGTGGTGTGGTCATGAATTCACTTTCAGTGAATTCTCAGTTCTAGTTCTTAGCAAAGAACACAATGGTGCGACGTCGGGGAACGCACACTACACTAGGCCAATATGCAGCCGCCATTGGGCGAACAACATGAATCTGTATCGCATTATCAAGGCCCACTCAAGGTTTCCTCTACCTCTTTCACGTGATAAAATCTTATTTTAGGAGAGACTCGAGTTACTCATGCCGCACTTCGTGACCTCAAAAGCAGACTCCATCTGAAAAGTTGGCCGCTGCCTACGACGGATTGTACCATTGTGTCCACACAGGCTGCGCAAGACTGCTGTTGAGACTGCTTTGCACAGACCTGTGTCCGCGCGCGGCGCATCACACAAAAATTTGTTAGTTTATAAATACGCGAGGCGCATCACAACCTGAACTGGGTGATCACGTGATCTACTCCGCCACGAAAGTAGATCCTAGGAAAATAGCGATATGAGGCTTATTGGATATTGGATGACCCCCGGCAGCCACTATTCACAGTCAGTGTGTACAGTATGTAGACCGAGTGCTGTAGTGTGTGACGACGCACCAACGCAGCTGTCAGTGGCTAACATTACATGTACAGCATATCTAGGCCTAGTATGTCATAATCATGACGGATAATGTGATACCCACACAGGGAGACATCCTTGGTAGGCCTATTTTAGGAGATTCTGCAATTTATTAACTCGAAGCGAGGAATCGCCCGCCATCTTGAAAATGCAACAAGTAGTCCTAAAGTTTCCCATGATGCCTTGAGCGCGCGGTGACAGGTCAGTGCGAGGTAGGAGCGCTACCTGTCGTGACAATGCGGATTGTACATTATATACATCTTAATCGCAGCCAATTTCTGACTGCTTTTTAGTATGGATGATGCAATCCAATGAGAACTTTACTCACGTAGTTGTGCCAAATGCACTTTATGGGGAGTGGTGACCTTATTAACGATGTGCCAGATTTTTTTTTCTTTTCGCGTCTCGACACCAATTCCACTTCAACCTCTGCTCCGCTCCGCAACGTCAGACACGTTCGTTATCTGCGTCAATACATAGTTCGCATTTCATGATGATGTAGGCGCAGGCCCGGTGCCTGGTGACCCCTGTGGAACATGGACGGGCCAAGGTCCCAGGCGGAGGGAGATGAGCACGAGGCCTGCAGAGCATGACCTTTTTTGGAAAGGATTCACTGAAAACCTTGTCTGCAAAGAACTGCTAGTTCATTAGCCTTAAAATTTATAGCCGTGGTTACACTGCATAAAATCCCCGGGTTTTTTGCGGTCACACCTATGA
>NMRB01001035.1:165400-177059 GCA_002633025.1 Notospermus geniculatus | reverse complement strand
ATGGCCACCAGGGGGTGTAACCTGAAAATCATCCAAGTGCTATAACTCAGGAACGGTTTGACCCAGAGTGCTCAAACTTGATATTTACCTCCCTCTGTATGACCTTTCCAAGCACGTCAAATTTCGACCTGATTAAACTTCCAATGTAGCCGCCAGGTGGCGTAACCCGAAAATCATCAAATCTGCTATAACTCAGGAACGACTTAACCCAGAGCGCTCAAATGTTCTATGTGCACCCTCTAGATGACCTTTATGTGCATGTGAAGTTTTGGCCCGATCGGACATCCAATATGGCCGCCAGGTGGCATAACCTAAAAATCACTGAAGTCCTGCAACTTGGGAATGACTTGACCCGGCCAGATTGCTCATAACTGACATGTACCTCTCTCTGTCATTACACTATTATGTTCAAATGGGTGAGCACATGGTCCATGGACCATTTCATTTACCTTTGTAACAGACGTGCGAAAATACCTACACATCTACATGTTGATCAATTCAGGTTCCCCGAAGCGGTCGGTATAGCCTACATGTACTCTTAACGGAATGTAAGATCTGGCACGAGAACGAAGAGGGTCCCTTCTGCGGTCTCCAAAATCGAGGAGAATGGCTACATTAGGGCCGTTTAGACGACATGCAAAAATCCACATGCGATCCGATCGAATCCGATTGTGGTTCAAAACTCTTGCGTGTAAACGCTACCCAATGCGGTCCAATGTGGATTTAAAATGGGAATCCACATTGGACCGCATTGGACCACATACGACCACATTCAAATCTCGTCTAAACGCAAATGAGACCCGATACGACCCGACCCGATTCAGATTCCATCCAATCGGATCGAATCTGAATGTGGTGTTTTGGCTTGTTATGTCGTCGAAACGGCCCTATTAGGGAGGTTTCGCAAGCGCCCGGTTAGGCCATACGACGACGTTGATCTATTGTTTGGGTATACCCACACAATAGATAAACGTCGTCGTAGGGCCTAACCGGACGCTTGCGAAACCTCCCTAAAGTCTGTGTCCATTCACTGGTTGCACGATCGAGGTAACTGAAACCTCGGAGATCGCACCTGCTGTTATAAGGTTCGAGTCAAAAAATATACGCTCATAAATACGATCATGAGTCAGCTATTTGGTTTCATTGGGACAATACTAGCGTCCAATGGAAATACCTAGTAAGTCACATTTTTGAAAAGAAATGAGTTAAGGCCAAATTCGTATTTTCTTGGTATTTTTTCATCATAATAAACAGTTTTTGTTCGCAAAATATTTGCCAAAGCCTCAGAATGAGGAGGCAAAACATAGTAAGTGCACCACTCGGTCATTGCTTCCCAAAGTAAAACCTAGTAAGAGCACACTTGCCTGCTTTTGTGTAGTGATGTGGACCTGTGACTTGCTATGTTTTTCCTCTGTGCCCCAGGTGAGTCACTGAAGAGTGTAGAGTGTTTAGGAAGTTCGAAATGGTTTCAATTTTCAAATTAATAAAATTTCTATTTGTCTATACACATTTTGTCTCATTCATTACCCCAAGGGACATCAATAAGCATCAGAATTGTGACTTACTAGGTTTTTACCTTTTCAAAATCAGCATGAAAACAGAGGTAAAAC
The DNA here is from genome assembly GCA_002633025.1 of Notospermus geniculatus. Lineage (NCBI taxonomy): Eukaryota > Metazoa > Nemertea > Pilidiophora > Heteronemertea > Lineidae > Notospermus > Notospermus geniculatus. The sequence goes on along the minus strand of NMRB01001035.1, from coordinate 175,449 downwards.
ATAGCAAGTCGCATTCAATTCTGTTATATAACATATTTTTTGAAACATCTCAAAATGTACTTCAGGACAATTAATTAGGCCTAGGCCTGTAGTTAGTGTTTTCCACAACAAAACTTTTCCAAGTTGTCATTCCAACTCTTAATACTGGAAACATAAACCCATTTTTCTCGAAAGTACCAAAATGTGACATACTAGGTATTTCCATTGGACGCTAGAATATGAGAACTGATTTAAAGATAGTAACTTTTCTGATGCAATTTGGAGGTTGAACCACGGAGGTGTAACCACGGCTGCTTTTTAAAAATTCCTGACAATACAATGTAGGCCTACATCTTATACGGTCACCTGCCAGGAATGGACCAATCAGCGCGGGGTTACATGTAAAAGTAGATCTTTAAAAACCCGGTTTTCTCCATTTATCGTAGTTATTATCGGGTAAAAGGCACTTAATAAATATTCTGTTTGACACAGAAATAATTGAGAGAAAAATAATTTTCAACTTTTGAGAAAGTTTGATAGTGACTATACATAAGCCTGTCTCCGAGTGGTGTTGAATGTAGGCCTATTACTCCGTCGATTTGGAATGGCTGCATTGAAATATCGTGCGAAATTACCGTCATATTTTCAGTACCCCCAAACCCTGAAATTGGGGAGGTTTCGAAATCAAACGATAAACCAAAACTTTACGACAACGTTATTTTTCATACCACACATTAACCAGATTTTGCATTGTATTTTCGGTACAAAAATAAAGTTGTCGTTAACGTTTACGTTTATCGTACGATTTCGAAACCTCCCTATTATCACGGTCAACCCACAACGAAAACTTTATGGTTTGAAACATTAGGTTAGAGTTATGTTGTGTCCGAACCGTTCCTTCCAACGAAGGTCTGGGCCCAATCAATGAGCACGGGCATCTCGCCATTTCTGATAGTAAATATATTAGGTGCGTGACCATTCACTTGCGCTGAGTGGGCTGTGACCCACCGCTGCGATGACGTAACGTTGTAGTTGTTTTTGTTGTCGTCCCGCCGATTGCAACGGCACGCGAGACCTGGGCGTGACGTCATCGACCATTCGAAGGATAGAGAGCTACCGACAGTGTGCATCATTCGACCAACATTCTTCCTTGATATTTATGTGAGAATCTGATTAGTAAGTCTGGATCTTTGGCCTTGGATTAAGTTAACGCAGGCCTAGGTCTAGTGTTCTTAGGCCTATATAGGCCTAGGCCTACGAGTACGAGTAACAAAAGGAAGTTGAGACTTCGCGATAGCCTATCGGCCTATTCGCTACGCCGTACGGTAGGCCTACTGTCCATTTTAAAGGTATGTAGGCCTATGTCCACGTGCTTTTGGGCGCTGGTGCGTCATGCTTAGGCTCTTTAGCCTACCACAGCTTTATTCTTCAGCAGGCCTACTAAACTTAGGCTACTCAGTTTTCAATAAATTCTATCATATTATTTGGTCGCTCAATCATTTTCCCAAAGCATGCGACATTCGTAAGGCGGCCATTTTGAAAAAAACCCGTAAATTTAAGGTTAAACGCACTTCAGTAACCATCGTGGCGAAATCAAGTCAGTTTTTAGCTCACTGTGTGAGCTATTACAATGGTGCAGCGTCCGTCGTCGTCCGTCGTCGTCCGTCGTCCGTCGTCGTGTTCCGTTAGCAGGGCACGTTTCGTAACCGCTGGAGCTATTGGTCTGAAACTTGGTACATATATACCCCTAGGTCAGATGACCCACGGCACCAAGTTTCGGTCCCATTCGACTCTCGGTTTGGCCACCAGGTGGCGGAAACCAAAAACACAAAAAGTGCAATAACTCCTGAACTAATGACTAGATCATCTCCAAATTTTTATCATAGGTGTAGCTAATAAGGATACATAACATATATAACGGGTTTTTGATTTGACCTACTTTTCAAGGTCACAGAGGTCAAAGTTCGACAAAAGTGACGAACCTGCCACAGTTTGTCATTATTTCACCGAGCAACTTCATATCTTGCATAAACGTGCATTGGAGGGGTACCTTAAAAATACCAAGTTTCGGCCCGATTTGACATCCAGTATGGCCACCAGGTGGCGCAACCTGAAAATCAAGTAAGTGCTATTACTCGGGAACGGCTTGACGCAGAGTGCTCAAATTTGATATTTACTTCCATCTAGATGACCTTTACATGCATGTCAAATTTCGGCCTGATTTGACTTCAAACATGGCCACCAGGTGGCGTAACCCAAAAATCATCAAAGTGCTGTAACTTTCAAAGTGCTGCGCCTTAACCGAAAGCGCTCCAATGTGATATGTGGCCCCCTGCAGATGACCTTTATGTCCATGTGAAGTTTCGGCCCGATCGGACATCTAATATGGCCGCCAGGTGGCGTAACCCAAAAATAATCAAAGTCCTACCTGGGAATGACTTGACCCAGATTGCTCATAACTGATATGTAGCCTACCTGCCTCTGTCATTAGACTACATGTATTATGTCCAACCCAGTGAGCACATGGTCCATGGACCATTTCATTTTACGCTAAAAATCACAGTCATGCGGGACGTTCTAAGCCTGCACATGGTCCACTGTGCAGGCGTAGTCAACGGATTGGCCTCAGGCCTAGAAGACACCGTAGCGAAATAATGGGTACGCCTGGAATTGTGGCGAAATACGAGGACGATAGCGAAAAGATTATGGCTGGATAAGTGGCAAATGAAATAAACTGAATGTCGGCCTATAAATGGGGATGGCGCAATTTTTTTATCCCGACAGGTCGGCGCTGCGAGCGATGTGACAGGGTTCGTACACCTTTAGGGTCTCAAATTTCAAGGACTTTTTAAGGACTTTCAAGGACTGATTTCAGCAAAATTCAAGGACATTTTCATCAAATTTGTATGCCAGGGTGGGTATTTCCCGGCATCTTCACAAAACAAAACCCCAGAGTCATCAAAACTTCGGAAAGAATGAGCAAATAATCAACGCATGAACGATGCCATTCATTGTCAGCAATGATGAATTTGTCAGAATTCAAGGATATTCCAGGTCCTGGAGATATTATTCCTAAAATTCATTGATATTCAAGGATTTCAAGCACCTGTATGAACCCTGTGTGACCTGAGCGACGTCATTGACGTCATTTTAGGTGTTGACGTTGCGTCATGAGAAAATGACCTGTACATTTTTCTACAGAAATAATGACACAAAAACGTTGCTATTATCGCCATCGTCTCTTATTTTAAGAAAAAACGTAATGAGATTAAAAGAAAATTTCATCTGCTAAATCGGGTAGGCGGTCATATGGGTGTTCAGTGTAGTAACCTTAGAAGAACGAAACTAGAGTATATTTTGATTTGTGCTTCATATTTGCAGCTTTTACTACATTTGCAGGATTTTGGAGGAATGTCGCAGGATACGAAACCCGTAAGACATCGGCGGTCGGTTACTCATCAGCCGGGAAGTCTGGGTGAGTTTTAAGAATTACTCGTCGATTTCCTCGCTCTTTTGTGCGACCACGCAAAGTAGCTGGCTGAGAATTCCATATTAAAGCTGGTCCGCAAATACGCTCGCATACTCCACGCAGCGTTGAAATTTTTTGACACTTGCACGAAAATTGCCATTGACGCCCATGTTTCCATCTATTGGCAATACATTTATATAGTCCGGCAGCAGATGGAGTGAACCGTGCAATGCGGTCTAGAAGATTTTTTTGTTTGATTTAAGAGAGTTGAATATGTAGTTTCAGAATCTGCCTGATGACACATTGGCATCCTTGGGCAATCTTAGTTATTTGCATATTCAATTTTGTGAACTGACTTCAACGTTGGACGCCGACGGACTCAACAACTGAGCTCTGTACAGGAGAGTGAGACCCGATGTACAGCTAACTTTGTAACGGTTGGATTTAAACCCCATAAATGTATTACTAACAGATAGAAATATGGTGTCTCGGAACCAGACAAACACATTCTCAATTGTTTTTAGTCCTTATGTACTGAGAGACGACGCTTTTTATATAAATTAACACAAAAATGGGTCAAAATGCATAAAACGTCAATTTCAATTAGGTAGCTGCTTAAAACTTCCAAAGAATAGGCTTATTTGATTCCGAGGTACCATATTTCTATCTGTTGGTAATACATTTATGAGGTTTAAATCCAACCGTTACAAAGTTAGCTGTACATCAGGTCTCACTTTCCTGTACAAAGCTCAGTTACTGCATCCGTCGGCGTCCAACGTTGAAGTCAGTTCACAAAACTGAATATGCAAATTAAGTGGGTTCCCGCAGTCCGATTTTGTCAGATTTTGGATATGATGCCCAATGTGACCTAATAAAAGATTTAAAAGCAAAAAACCTTCTTAAATTGCAATTTATTCCCGGTTAATTCTTACACCTACTGGACTAATTTTTCGTTGAAAAAAAATTATACATTCTGAAATGACCTTGGCCTTATCCAATGACCTTGATCTTTTTATTTATTGGCAACATGCCAAGAAGTTAGCGGGCATAATATGAGTTATGGCTCCACCTTCAAACTGAAACATTGGCACACCTGAGTAAAAAGTATTCGGCATTAAACAAATTTCACGGTTTTTACTTCCCGTTGCCATGGAAACCGAAATAACTAAGATTGCCCAAGGATGCCAATGTGTCATCAGGCAGATTCTGAAACTACATATTCATCTCTCTTATATTCAACAAAAAAATCTTCTATAGACCGTATTGCACGGTTCAGCCAAAAAACGGGGTTTCGCTGCTGGACTAATAGGGTCTCATAGCTGTACATAGTATCCAAGCCCCTGTACAATGCTCTGATTTGGGGCCAATGACAAAGCCAGCACCCAAAATTCAAACGGCTGTATCTTCTAAACGCACCATTTGCGGAACTTAAGAATTGGGTTTTTGTGGTCAGTGGGATAGAAACTAATCCACAAACCCAAAAAAGTTTTTGTACTTGAGATGTGCATTAAATCTTTGTTAGCTCCTTGACTATGTCATATTTACATGTACTCCGAAATCCACCGACTAGCACGAGCCGATAAGTAGTAATCATGCACGGTCTGTTACCTTTTAATGGCCGAAACCACAGGTATACTCCCTTGACAGATGCGCGGCGGTCGGAGGCTCGTAATATCAGTGTACTGACTCCCATCCCATTGTGTTACAAAGAATACATGATAATTGGTGCAAATTCGCTGTTGGTGATTACTTAACACTTCAACAAGGTGACGCTGGTTGGCGTCGTGGGACAGTAATACCAACTGACAGTATATGATGTCATTCATTATTAGGCATTCGCCGTGGGGATGTTCGGAACGGGAAAGAAAAATACATATACAATGAGTAATGGTATAATTAACCCCGCTCTTGGCGAGTTTGTTAGGGTCTACAAAGGACATGACAGAATTATTGTGGGTGTCAGTTTGCAAAAAGTCACGAGTGCAACAGGCAGGAGCCACAGATATACACTCATTTCATTTCGACAAGTGTTTGAAGAAACGATTTATTTTGTACCTTGGAGAATTTTAGTCAGAAAAATCACTAGAAACGTAAGTATGCCCATTATCATTAGCATGACAGTTTTTTTTCAAAGTGCGTGAGGCAGGGGTAGTGCAGGTAAAACACCAGACCCATTTCGTGAGGTCGTGTCTTCGATTTTTGGACTTGGTGGATTCTCGGTCAATTTGATCTTACTAACATTTGCCCGTCATCTCATTTTTAATAATAAGCAAGAAGTCAATCTCCAGAATTCACGAATTTTCGACCCCAACCGGGGTCTTTTTCAAGTGGAACTTTACAATCTGAAACTCTAGAAAAGACAAAGACTCATCTTTTTTTACATTCCAAATATTATGTTATCTTCTTTTCACAAATTTACCTATGCCATAGTTTATAAAGTTCTTTTCTTTCCGCCTAATTAAGCGTTTACTATTATTAATTACGTACACTCTGTTTGCTGTGTCAGGTCTGGGGCTTGGACCTTATTCATCCTAATTGTCCTGTTTGTACAGGATTCTTCAGATCCACATGTACATTAGGGATTCAGCTCAGTCTTTTCTGGTCCCTCCAACTGAAAAGTGCCTGAGGAAGACCCCGGTTGGGGTGGAAAATTCGCAAGTTCTGGAAGTTGACTTCTTGATATTTACCACCTTGTGTGTCATTTTTTGTGCTTTCTTCTTTGGATTTGAATTTCAACGTGTTCTTTTCTGAAAGCTGGGTAGCCAAGAGTCGTAAACCTGGGATCAGATTTGCTCTAACACGATGTTTCCGCAGAACGACATAAAGACGTGGGGTCGTATTTTAGAACGTTCCTTAACGTTAAGGTCGACCTTAAGTTTATTGTAAAACCATCGAGAACAATAGATTTAAGGTGGACCTTAATGTTAAGGGCGAGCCAACGTTTTGAATTTTTGAAACGTGGCCAGCAGGCGTTGTAAATAACAAGAAATGTTTTTAAAAAAACATAGGGCGGTCGTGTCTGAATTTCCTGATTGGTTTGCTATTTTGTTGGGCGGGATTTTGGGACGTGACTTGACTGACCAGTTGATCGTGCCATTAGGTCCTTATGATTATGACAATGCGAGGACTTCGAACTGGAAAGACAGCTGAGACCATTTTGAGAAATCATCAGTCAATATTCAGTACACAAATGTCATAGCCCGCTCCCCACGGAGCATGGCCATGCGTGAGAAACGGGAGGAAATTCGGAATTGACAAAACCACATAGGCCCATTTATAAAAACGCATCCTGGGCTAATCTGGCGATGACTACAGGGGTGCTGCATCACGTATTAACGTCCGGCAATGTCATCAGAGGCATTTTAAGTTGAAAAGGAAAACGCATCAACACACACGCTGTCAGGTTCCAATAATTGATGTGCATGCCAAAACTCAGTGACGTCGTTGCTAAGGTGAATCGGTTCTAGGCGACGCCCATGGCGTAGCCTAGAAGCACAAACATAGCGTCAACACGCTATGACGTCAAAACGTTGTGCGGTCAGATTGAGGTGATTTGTTTCCCCCGGGTTTTCAAGCCAATCCAGCTGCTGTCATTCAATAACTAACACAGGTAAGTGATTTTTTTTATTTTCATGCCCTCAGTCATGCCCACTCAAACTTTGCATCGAGCAAAATGTGTATTATGACATGTATGTGAGTGAGACACTGATCATGACGCGATGACGTCAACTGAAGGCTATGTAAATTACGCCTACAACAATACAAACAATGTCCTAGGTTGCATTCCTTCCACCAGGGCTCTCCACGGAGCATGGTCGTGAGGAACGAGAGGACAATTCCGGGAATTGACAAAAACACTAAAACGCATCCTAAGCTTGGATGCTGAATGAAACATGTCATCAGAAACATTATGCCAATGCAGTTTCATAATTTCGTTGTACTGTTTTATTAAGATTGAAAAGAAAATGCATCAACACTCAATACACATAGACGAATTCCCTATCGAATATTGACCTAAATTTCATTGTGTTCAAGGTCATGAATGACGTTTTATGGGATTCTGAGTCGCGTGAATGCGTTTTTCACGGAGTATGATTCTTTTTCACATATTTTGATGACGTTTTTGTATATTTTGATGACGTATTTCACAAAATCTGGTCAAAATTTTTCCATAGCCAGAACAGTAGGGCGTAATACTATATATTTCATGTATTGATTATCTAACCTTTGGACGCCCTAAAAAATGTCAAAATACCATAAAAGTACAAGATATATGACGGAAATGAAGGCACCTGCGGGGTCTATAAGTCAAAAGGAATTGAATGGGATGTATCTTGGAACGCACTAATTAGCTAATAAGTTGAAACAAAAGACTACTAATCGGTACACTTTCACACGAAATGGTACATTTTGAGGATCAAACGACAAGTGGATCATAAAGTTCGAGTTCTTTTCTATTTAGTCCACCCATTTTGACAGCAATATTTTCAACAGGTATAGAGTACTCGGCATGTGAATTTCATGCGTGCAGCCAGCTTTTCCAAAACAGGGCGGCCATATTGGATTTGGAGTTTACTTCCTGGTTGTCCTTTTTGTACTGAGCGTGTATGGTGTACATGAAGAGCATGTCAGGACACCCTCGCCACCCCAGGTTCTATGGATTTGTGACATTGTTGCCACACCTTCAATGTGTCATTTACATGCTTCCTCTCCAAGAAAATTGTCTGTTTTTCGTGTTTGGTGAATTTCTTTGTTTACGATTATGTAATGTAATTAAGCTGTAATCCTTGGGACTTTCCTCATTTTCCGTGTCTATAAAGCACAGTGATCACATTGGACTATAAAAACAGTCAACTGGGGGTGTCTTTGTTGCTTTTCTCAGAGGGACCTGGATTGAAGCAATATGAAAATTCACAATGATGGCTCGCCCTTAAGGAACGTTCTAAAATACGGCCCTGGACTATCTGCCATTCGACACAATCATCACCCCATAGCAGCGTTTCTTTTCATACAGCACATATTGATCAATATCTTCGTTGGCCATGTTCTAAGGCATTGGAACTCTCAGGGGATACCTAAATTGAGCTTTCTCGTAGTTAAGGGGGCGGTAGCCATAAGGAAGCGCACTGCAAATGGCGACTGAAAACAATTCATATTTTCTTCAAGCAAAAAGGTAGCATCGATTTCATGTATTTCTATGAAATTGCTACTCTTGTTCTACACATCTGAATTGTAAACGATGTGCTTTCATCTTTCATTAATCAGCTAGCAAGCAATGAGACCCCCATTTGACCTTTTCGTCATAGATTTCTCGGCAACAAGGCGACTGGGACCTAGCGTTTTACCACAAAACGTTGGGGAATACATATGTGCAGGTGCCGACGTTGAGATAATTTGCAAATTCTAATTCTTAGTAATGATAATTATGTCTGAGAAAAAATCTGCCGAACACCGACTAAAAGCAGAATTTTCGTGGGATTCTAATTCGCATCACGTCGGTGCAAATAAAGGGATAATAGGGAACCCCGATCACGCAGACCACGCGAGAATATACGCGTGGTTTTGAACTGATAGTACACCAATGCCACCTATTATTCATGACGATTCAAGGTGTGATTGGCCGTGCTTGGTGAACCGCATCTCTCGAACAATAGGCCTAGGTCAACGCTAGGTGTCTCGTATGCTCTATCAGTAGTCATCACGTGACCAATTGGCGCTCCCCATTATGACCACACCACCACTGAGTGGTGTGGTCAGTATTGTTTTCGCATGACGAAAAATGTTTCTCTACCACTTTCCTTTCCTTCACGTTTTCGTTCGAACTAGGGCAAGTACGTCAAATCTGACTTGCTCAGTCTAAAGATCTAATTGTTCTCTCGCGATGAAAAGATTCCTGTACACTTTCATTCAATTTTGGCTGAGATAATGAACTTTTCAGCTAAATAAATTGGGATCGCCGTAGTCTATAAATAGAACCGTGCGTGGTACACGAGATCTATAAATGGCACGACGTCGTCGTGCCTGTGTAGGCCTGCATCCTGATCGATCGTTCGGCAGTTCTTCGTATTAGTATAATCACGATAAAGCAAGGTTCATTGGCACACGGAATTGGTCCGATTCAGGTCGTAAAAAATCTATCAAATGGACTTCAGCGTTGTCGTATCCGGAAAATTAGGGGCAAACGGACTGGAAACGGATCGGATCCGTGTGCCAATGAACCTTGCTTAAAGCTAAGCGCACATGTCCGACAAAAAGCCTTCCGAAATGTGTACGTTTATCGGATCCGTTCGGAACGCACGGCAACACCGCGCACATGTATGCGATAAAATTCGCAGCACCGACGGATGTCAGTTTGTCCTTCACTGGGAAAATCGAAGGGTTATCCCAAAATTACGTCATTGTAAAGGAATAGGTGCTGTCAGCGAGTTTACCACTAGGTGTCACTATGGCCCAATTCAATGCATCTAGCGGACCCAGTCATTATTGATCGAGCAGCAATCACGTACATTTTCCTGTAGGGCCTACATTGGTCCGCTAGACCTTTGCTGCCATCTGTTGGGAATATGCGCGGCTGACTGCTCCTATTCCTTCCGAATACCGG